>JAYMFU010011117.1:0-232937 GCA_036784835.1 Phaeophila floridearum
CATAACATCGCGGATGTCATGAAACTGTAAAGGGTTACGGCTTCAGAAGCGCAGGCCGGCGGTGATGGAGATCACCACCCAGGTGTACGTCACGTCGGCCGTGAAGGGCCCGATCTGGGTGTACAGGACCGGGTGAGCGAAGGGCAGGATGGGCACGGCTTCGGCGAGCCAACCGAGGCGCTCGTCGTAGCCGTAGACCAGCCCCGTCCGGAAGCCGATCATGCCCTGTACAGGACCCTCGTCGGTGCTGAGCCAGGTCCGTTCGACGCCCACCGAGTAGGCTCGGGGACCGTGGGTGGTCCTGAACGTGAACCCGTAGAGGCCGCGGTATACGAGGCCGAAGGCTCGATCGTTCTGCCAGCCGTCCCCCTCGCGATTCAGGTGGGTCGTCCACATGCCCCACACCACCCGGTGCTGCGACGACGGGAGCGAGCCCAGGTTGTACCACTGCCGTGGACTGGAGTCGTCGGGCTCGTCCTGCTGGGCGGCGGCGCCACCGGGTACCGTTCCCAAGACGAAGGCGATGGCGGCGAGGGCGAAGAGGATGCGCTTCATGGTCCTCAGTACCGGCGGGTGAACCGCCTGGGTCCACTCAGGTGGCCGACACCGTGGGCGCGTACCCTGTTCCTCCCAGGAAGAGGTCGGTGCTGTCCAGGATGTCGCCGGAGAGGACGTTGGCCCGACCCGCGATGCTGTCGTCCCAGCTTCGCCGGTGGACGATGTTGTAGCCGCGGGCCATGAAGCCTGGCCGACGCTTCACCCGGTCCAGGTTGCCCCGGTAGCCCTGGGCGTCCACGAACAGGTTGGCGAAGACGCGGTGGCCCCGACGGGGTGCTCCTCGCGATCCCGGGTAGTCGGCGAAGCAGAGTCGCGCCGCGGGGCTGTTCCTGGCGTAGTGCCGCTTCCGCTCGCCGCTTCCCGAAAGGCAGATCACCATCCGCCTCCGCAACTGTCCGAAGGTGGGCCATCCTCCGGCCCGGGCTCCCCGAACCAGGTCCTCGTGGCCGCCCCTGACCTCACCGGGGGTGCAGAAACGAGAGGCGCCGAACGTCTCCGTGAGGAGGGCCTCGATGGCAGCGGTGAAGCCGTCGTGGGAAAGGGGCGCGTTCTTCAAATCGAGATGGAGGGTCAGCACCGGATGGTCGGCGTTGGACGACCGGTCGACCCAGGAGCGAACGACGGCGAGGACGTCCTCGAACGCCGGCCCTTCGTCGTTGACGCCGTGCTTCACCGTCCAACGGAAGCGATGCGCCTCCTGGACCAGATCCAGCTCGAGGGCTCGGCACGGTTCGGAGAGGCCTCCGGTGCCGGAGAGCTGGTGCTCGATGCGTTCCTGCCAGGGGAGGTGACCGAGCCGGTCGATGGAATTGTGGGACCCCTTGAATGCGATCTCGTCGTAGCGGAGGTGGTCGATGTCCGTCATCGCGTTGCCCCCCTATGGCACGGGTCGTAAGGTGCGACTCGCCACCCGCCTCGGAGAGATGGACGTGCCCGCAGCCTCTGGCCACCGACCACCGCCGCCTTTGGACCCAGCCCGACTCCTGTCCCGTCGGACCGTTCGCGTATCAGCTGCGGGGATTCTGCGCCTGTCACTTGCCGTCGCCTGTCTCCCACTGGCCGGCTGCGGCGAGGCCGGCGCCGGGACCGATGAAGATTCCCGGCCCAACATCCTGCTCCTCGTCGCCGACGACCTGGCGTATGCCGATCTGGGAAGCTACGGCGGGGACGTCCACACGCCCAACATCGACGCCCTGGCCGCGCGCGGAGTCCGATTCTCCCAGTTCCACACGGCGCCCATGTGTGCGCCGAGCCGGGCCATGCTCCTCAGCGGCAACGACAACCACGTGGCGGGGATGGGTTGGCAGGGCGGCGCTCCGCCTGAACTGGCGCCTCACCCGGGCTACGAAAGCCACCTTTCGGATCGCATCGTTCCGTTCCCGCAGCTTCTCCAGGACGCGGGGTACCGGACCTACTCGGCGGGGAAGTGGCACTTGGGTACCGCGGCGGACCACACACCCACCGCCGCCGGGTTCGATCGCTCCTTCCAGCTCCTCGAGGGCGCCGGCGACCACTACAGCAGCGTGGCTCTGGAGCCCCAGGACAGCATCTCCACCTATTGGGCCGACGGTGACTTCACCACCTGGCCGGAGGGGAGCTACTCCACCGAGGTGTACACCGACCGGCTGATGGACTTCATCGAGGAGGACCGGGGCGACGGACGTCCCTTCTTCGCCTTCGCGGCGTACACGTCGCCCCACTGGCCTCTTCAAGTCCCGGAAGACTACCTCGACCTGTATCGAGGGCAGTACGACATGGGGTACGACCGGCTGCGAGAACTGCGGTTCGAGTCGCTCCAACAGGCGGGCATCGTGCCGCCCGAGCACGAGCTGCCCCCCCGGCTGGACTGGATCACGCCCTGGGAGGAGCTGTCGGCGGAGGAGCGGCGCGTCGAGTCGCGGAAGATGGAGCTCTACGCGGCCATGGTGGAGAATCTCGACATGCACATCGGCCGGCTCCTGGGCGCCCTCGATGCCGCCGGTGAGCTGGACAACACGCTGGTCATCTTCATGTCCGACAACGGCGCCGCCGCCGAGGACTTCTACAACGTCGGCCCCTTCGCGGAGTGGCTGCAGCGGCACTTCGTCGACGACTACGATCTCATGGGCACGCCTGAGTCGTACGTGGCGTACGGCCCCCAGTGGGCCGAAGCCGGCTCGGCGCCGTATCGGGGGCACAAGACCTTCGCCCACGAGGGCGGGGTCATCGCTCCCATGATCGTCGCCGGACCCGGCGTCGAGCGCGGGGCGCCGGGCGAGGAGCTCGGCCGCATCGAGCGGGCGTTCGTCGGCATCTCGGACATCGCCCCCACCATCCTCGAGATCGCCGGAGTGGACTACCCCGGCCGTCGGGGAACCCCCGCCACCCAGCCCATGAGCGGCACCAGCATGCTGCCTCTCCTCGAGGCTTCGGCGGACCGGATCCATCCGCCCGACGAGCTCCTCGCCGTCTCCCATCGGATGCACGCGTACGTGCGGCTCGGTGATTGGAAGCTCGTCTCCAGCGATCAGTACCAGGGGACGGGGACCTTCGAGCTTTTCGACCTGACCATCGACCCGGGCGAGACCACGGACCTGTCGGACCGCTTTCCGGAAAAGCGGGCCGAGTTGCTGGATTCCCTGGCCGCCTTCCGGGCGCGGGTCGGCGTGGTGATTCCCGAGGGGCTCTGACCGCGTAGGACTCGGCGCTGGCGTGCGGCGCCTGAAAGAGCCGGCGCCGCCCCTCCTTCGAAACCGCCCCCATCGCCCCGCCGTAGGGCCCGCCATCGACGACGACATCGGACGGAGCGGGGTGGGGCGATGGACGCTTTCTTGACGGACCTGAAGTATGCCGGGCGCGGGCTTCTCCAAAGCCCGGGCGTCACGGGCATCGCCGTCATCGCGCTCGCCCTGGGCATCGGTCTCACCACGATGATGTTCTCCATCGTCTACGGGGCCCTCCATCGCGGGCTGCCTTTCGAGAACGGCGAGCGCATCATGCACCTCAGTCGGACGAACCCGACCGAGGGCATCCAGTCCATGAGCGTCTCCATCCACGACTATCGGGACTGGAGGGAGCGGCAGCGCTCTTTCGAAGACCTGGGCGCCGCGTACCAGGGCACGGTGAACATCCGTGGGACCGAGCGAGCCGAGCGGTACGACGGCGGCTTCATGACCGCCAACTCCTTCGACATTCTCGGGGTCGCCCCCATCCTCGGCAGGACCTTCACGGAAGCGGAGGAGCGCGACGGGGCTCCGGCGGTGGTGGTCCTCGGCTATCGCGTCTGGCAGAACCGATACGGGGGGGCGCCCGACATCCTGGGTCAGACCGTCACCGTCAACGGGGCGCTGGGAGAGATCATCGGGGTCATGCCCGAAGGCTTCGAGTTCCCCTTCCTCCAGGAGGTGTGGGTCCCGCTCCGCCTCGACCACCTCACCCTGGATCGCGGCCAAGGTACCGGTCTCGACGTCTTCGGTGTGCTGGGCGAGGGCCTGACCATCGACGACGCCATGGTGGAGTTCGAGGGTCTCACCGCCCAATTGGCGGCCGAATATCCGGAGACCAATGAAGGAGTGGAGGCCTTCATCGCCCCGTACACCGAGGAGTACATCGGGGACGAGCCGCGGAGTCTCCTCTATACCATGCTCTTCACGGTGATCCTCGTCCTGATCATCGCCTGCGCCAACGTGGCCAATCTTCTGCTGGCCCGGGCGGCGGTCCGGACCCGGGACCTGGCCATCCGCAGTGCCATGGGAGCCGACCGCTGGCGGGTGATCCGGCAGATGCTGTCGGAAGCCGTGGTGCTGGCCATCGTCGGAGCGATTCTGGGCACGGGCATCGCCCAGATCGGCGTCACGCTCTTCGACCGCGCGGTGACGCCCACCGATCCGCCGTTCTGGCTCGAGTTCGCTCTCGACCTGCCCATCCTGCTGTTCGTCCTGGCCATCACCATGCTCGCCGCCCTGGTGGCCGGCATCATCCCGGCCGTCAAAGCCTCGGGGGCCGATCTGAACTCGGTCCTCAAGGACGAGTCCCGGGGCTCCTCCGGCATGCGCATCGGACGTCTGAGCCGAGGGCTGGTCATGGCCGAGATCGCCATGTCCATGGCCCTCCTCGTTGCGTCGGGCCTGATGCTCAAGAGCATCGTGCTGCTGAACAGCGAAGAGCACGCCATTCCGTCGGAGAACGTCTTCACGGCCCGGGTGGCGGCCTTCGAAGAGCGCTATCCCGACGCGGCGTCGCGTCTGAGGTTCTGGGAAGACATCGAGGAGCGCGTCGCCCAGCTACCCGGGGTCCGGGCCGCTGCTCTCACCACGGATCTGCCCCTTACCGGGGCCGGCTTCAGTCGGTTCACGCTGGACGGTGAGAGCTACGAAGGCGATCGGGACCTCCCCTTCGGCCGCTTCTCGGCGGTGACGCCGACCTTCCGGCAGACCTTCGACATCGACGTGCTCCAGGGCCGCTGGCTCGAGGAGACCGATGGCATCGACGCGCCTCAGGTGGTGGTGGTGAACGAGGCCTTCGTGGAACGGCACCTCGCCGATGGTCAGGCCCTCGGGCGACGGATCCGCATGGGCGGGGTCGAGTCGGAGAACGAGTGGCGCGAGATCATCGGAATCGTGCCGAACCACCGCATGGAGGGGCTGGGCAACAACGATGCCTCCCAGCTGGACGTCCCCGGGTTCTACATCCCCGTGGCGCAGTGGGACGTCCGCTTCATATCCATCGCGGCGAAGGTGGACCGCGATCCCCTCATGCTCTCCGGCCCCGTCCGGGATGCCGTAGCCTCCGCCGATGCGGACACTCCCATCTACTTCGTCCAGACGCTCGAAGAGGCCATGTCGCAGAACACCTGGTTCTACCGGATCTTCGGGAACCTCTTCATGGTCTTCGGACTCGCCGCGCTCTTCCTGGCATCGGTGGGCCTGTACGGCGTGATGTCGTTCAGCGTGAGCCACCGCGTGGGGGAAATGGGCGTGCGGATGGCGTTGGGGGCGCAGGCGAGTCAGGTGGTGGGCCTCATCCTCCGGCAGGGCCTGGGGCAGATCGCCATCGGCCTCTTCTTCGGCACGGGCATCGCGTTCCTGCTCGCCCGGGGTCTGACCATCGTCCTCTACCGGGTCGAACCGTGGGACCCCGTGACCTTCATCAGCGTGCTGGTCCTGCTGGTGGTCACGGGCGTCGCCGCGTCGGCGGTGCCGGCGCTACGGGCTACGAAGGTCGACCCCATGGTGGCGCTGCACTCCGACTGACCCGGGACTCGCGTCCGCCCCTCGACCGCTCGGACGCCGGTCGAGGGGCGGGCTGCCGGACAGCGTCAGCTCGCCTGGGTCACGCCCACCTGCGAGAGGACCACCAGCATGACTCGCTGGACGCCGGTGGGGCCATCCACGTTGCGGAACCACTCGTCCAGGGAGTGGGCGCCGAAGCCCTGACCCCCGCCTCCGATGGTGATGGCGGGGATTCCCATGGAGATGGGGATGTTGGAGTCCGTGGACGAACGGCCGAACGACGGCTCCATGCCCAGAGCCCTCGTCACCGCGGCGGCGCGCTGGACGAAGGGATGGTCTTCGGCGACCTCGCCGGAAGGCCGATCGCCGATCATGTCGACGTCCACCGTCAGGGGCTCGCCCCGGGTGCGGATGTCGTTCTCCTCGGCGACTGCGCGACGGATGGCGCCCTGAAGGATGGCGTCGACGTCGTTCAACGTCTCCACTCCCTCGGAGCGCATGTCGATCTCCATCCACGACTCGAAGGGCACCGAGTTCACCGACGTCCCGCCGCCGATGCGACCGACGTTGTAGCTGGTCCGGAACGGAGCGTGCCGCACGTACGGGTCCGCGCCGTCCTGGAAGTAGCGGATGGCCCGGCCCATGGCGTGGGCGGGGTTGGCGAGGCCGAAGGCGCCCCAGGAATGCCCCCCGGGGCCGATGAAGGAGACCCGGTAGCGGTGGGACCCGAGCCCCATGTGGGTGATGCCCGACGCGGAGGTGCCGTCCACGGAGATGAAGGTGTCGATGCGAGGCCCTCCTTCGCGGAACAGGTGCTTCACGCCACGAAGGTCGCCGATCCCCTCTTCTCCCACGTTGCCGATGAAGAGCACGTCGCCGTCGGTCCGGACGTTGGCTTCGTTCATCGCCCGGAGTACCGCGAGGATGGTAGCCAGACCCCGGGTGTCGTCGGCGATGCCGGGAGCGAAGAGGGTGTCGCCGTTCTCACGGATGGTGACGTCCGTCTCCGGCGGGAAGACGGTGTCCAGGTGGCCCGCCAGCGCGAGGACGTCTCCGTCCCCGGTTCCACGGCGCAGGCCGATGACGTTGCCGACCTCGTCCACCCACGCGCTGTCCACACCGATCTCCTGGAGCTTGGCCAGGAAAGCCCGACCCCGCTCCTCCTCCATGAACGGAGGCGCCGGGATCTGGGTGAGCTCACGGAGGTCCGCCATGGTCTGGTCGTCCGTCTCCTCGATGTGCTCAATCGCCGCCCGGACGGCGGGATGGTTCATGAGTTGGCGGATCTGGCCGTCGTACTCGGCCTGGGATTGGGCGGAGGCCGGCGACACGACGAGGGCCGTGGCGGAGGTGAGGGCCATCGTCATGGCGAATGCGGACGCGAACGCGACGGAGACGGGGCGGCGCGCGGCGGGGAAACGGCCTGCGGCGGCCGAGGTCGAGCGGCGTAGGATCTGGATCATCGATGCGATATGAGGTCGGAGATGTGATATGGGAATCTAGGGGGGCGCGGTCGTCTTGTCGTCGCGTCGTCCGGGTTCTACCCTCCGGATCCCGCAGGCGCGGCGGTGCGTCCGGCGCCGCCGACGATGGACCACAAGGAGCACATCATGGCGAAACCCGAATACGGCTATTCCCAGGCAGCACGTACTCGAGCCTCCCGATGGTCGGGGCGGCGCTCCCTCGCCGCGGTGCCCCTTTCCCTCGGCCTGGTGGGGCCGTTCCTCGCGGTGGTGGGCGGGCTGCTCGTCCTCCTGCTCATGGCCTCGCCGGTTCTGGGTCAGGACGCCAAGACCCAGATGGCCGCCTACATCGACCGGAACGCCAACGACTACGGTCAGCTTGCCCAGGACATCTGGGACCTGGCCGAGGTCGGCTACATGGAGCACGAGTCCTCGGAGATGCTCCAGACGGCGCTTCGCGACGAGGGCTTCGAGATCGCCTCGGGCGTCGCGGGAATGCCCACGGGCTTCGTGGCGTCCTGGGGCGGTGGCGGTCCGGTCATCGGCATCCTCGCCGAGTTCGACGCGCTGCCCGGCATCAACCAGAGCCGCTCCCCGGAGCGGGACCCCATTCCCGGCAAGGTCGCCGGACACGCCTGCGGGCATCACCTCTTCGGGGCTGGTTCCGTCGCCGCGGCCATCGCGGTGAAACAGTGGCTCGACCAGTCGGGGACCCCCGGCACGGTCCGGCTCTACGGGACCCCGGCCGAGGAAGGCGGGGCGGGGAAGGTGTACATGGTTCGCGCCGGACTCCTGGATGACGTCGACGCGGTTCTCCACTGGCACGCCAGCTCGGCGAACAACGCCGCCGCCACGTCTTCGCTGGCCAACAAGTCGGCCAAGTTCCGCTTCTACGGTCAGTCGTCGCACGCTGCCGGGGCGCCGTGGCGCGGCCGCTCGGCGCTGGACGGTGTGGAAGCCATGAACGACATGGTGAACATGCTCCGCGAACACGCCCTGCCTGCCTCGCGCATCCACTACGTCATCACCAGCGGAGGCTCGGCGCCCAACGTGGTCCCCGACTTCGCCGAGGTCTACTACTATGTGCGTCATCCCGACTCCGAAGAGGCCCGGGCCCTCTTCGACCGGGTGGTGAAGACCGCCGAAGGCGCCGCCATCGGGACGGAGACGCGGATGGAGTACGAGGTCATCCATGGCATCTACGCGCTGCTCCCCAATGAAGCCCTGGGCCGGGCCATGCACGCCAATCTCTCGGCTGTCGGCGGCGTCGACTACACCGCCGAGGAGCGTCGTTTCGCCGAGATGATCCAGAGCACCTTCGAAGGCGAGGTGCCCCCCATCGAGAGCGCTCAGGAAGTCCAGCCCTTCTACGTCCAGGAGGTCGGTTCAGGCGGCTCCACCGACGTCGGCGACGTGAGCTGGGTGGTTCCCACGGCGGGCCTCGGGACCGCCACGTGGGTCCCCGGAACGTCGGCCCACTCCTGGCAGGCGGTGGCCGCCGGCGGGACGGCCATCGGCAACAAGGGCATGATCAATGCGGCCAAGGTTCTGGCCTACACCGCCCATGACCTCTTCACCCAGCCTCGGCTTCTCGAGGCGGTTCAGCAGGAGTTCGCCGAGCGTCGCGGGCCGGACTACCGCTACGAGCCGCTCCTCGGTGATCGGGATCCGCCCCTGGACTACCGGGCGAGCGTCGTCGGCGGGAACCGCTGAGAATCCTGCACGTCGGGGCCACGGGCCTCATCGGTGAAGCCGTCGCCTCCGCTCTGGAGGCGGCGGGCCACCGGGTCGTGCGCGTGGGGCGATCGACGGGCGACCACACCGTGGACCTGGAGAGCAAGGCGTCCATCGCTGCACTCTACCAGGCCGTGGGTGAGGTGGACGCCGTCGTGTGTACCGCCGGCGTCGCGGTCTTCGGCGCCGTCGACGATCTGGATGACCAGGCGTACGACACGAGCATCGCCAACAAGCTCATGGGACAGGTCAACGTGGTTCGCATGGGCCTCGGGCGGGTGGCCGAAGGTGGCTCGTTCACCCTGACCACGGGCACCCTCACCACGAAGCCCGGCCCGGGCAACGTGGCCGTCGCCATGGTGGGCGGCGGCGTGGAGGCCTTCGCCCGGGCGGCTGCAATCGATCTGGAGGGCCGCTACCGCATCAACGTGGTGAGCCCGGGATGGGTGGCCGAATCGAGGCAGGCGGCGGGGCTCGATCCTGAGCCCGGGATCCGGGCGGCCGATCTCGCCCAGTACTACGTGCGGTTCGTCGCCGGTGAAGAGACGGGCATCATCGCCGAGGCCGAGTCGGCGCTGAGCTGACTCCTGGGCGGGCGGTTCTGGCCTGCTCGGTCGCACGCACCCCCCAACCCCCTCCGACCTTCCCCCTTGCGCTCAACCAAGGGATCCGTCTTATTGTGGAGAGAATTGTTAAACAATTCTTCTACACAACACGGGACCCATGCTCAAGACAGCCTTCATCCTCGCCGCGGCACTGCAGCTCAACGCCGACGCCGAGCCCATGCCCACCGAACGGGCCGAGACCCGTCCGTCCGGCTCCGTCGTCATCGATCGCTACGATGGGTCCGCCCGCCAGCTCGACGTGGTCGCGCCCCTTCTGGTCGACGCGGAGATCCGAATCGACGGCCGGCTCGATGACCAGGCGTGGGAGAAGGCTGCACTCCTCACCGGCTTCACCCAGTACGAACCGGTGGAAGGCGCTCCGGCGTCGGAGCACACGGAGGTCCGCATGCTCCTCACCGCCCAGGCGCTCTACTTCGCCATCCGCGCCGAGGACCGCAGCGGCGGGGTCCGGGCGACCATGACAGAGCGGGACGGCTTCGGACGGTCGGACGACTACGTGCGCATCATCCTCGACACCTTCGACGATCAGCGCCGCGCGTACGTCTTCACCGTCAATCCCTTCGGCATCCAGGGCGATGGACTCTGGTCCGAAGGTGGTGGTCGCGGCTTCGGGGATCCCATCGATTGGAGCCCCGACTTCCTCTGGCAGTCCAACGGACGGATGGACGAGGCCGGCTATTCCGTGGAAATGCGGATCCCCATCAAGTCGCTGCGTTTCCCCGAGCTCGAGGCGCAGGACTGGGGCCTCCAGATCCAGCGGAGTATTCGACGTACCGGATATTCCCAGTCATGGGCGCCCATCACCGCGGATCAGGCGAATCGCCTGGCGCAGTCGGGCAAGGTTCGAGGGCTGACGAACCTGGATCCCGGCATGTTCCTGGAGATCAACCCGACGGTGGTAGGCTCCGTGTCCGGCAACTTCGACTCGGACATTGATGGACTGGTGTACGGGCCGGCGAACTCGGAGATGGGGCTGAACGTGACGTACGGCCTCACGTCGAACCTCACCCTAGACGGTACCGTCAACCCGGACTTCAGCCAGATCGAGGCCGACGCGGGGCAGATCGCGGTGAACGAACGCTTCGCCCTCTTCCTCCGGGAGCAGCGGCCGTTCTTCCTCGAGGGTGCCGACGTCTTCAACATGCCGAAGCGGCTGGTCTACACGCGCTCCATCGTGAATCCCATCGGAGCGGCGAAGATCTCGGGCAAGGTCGGCAGCTTCAACGTGGCGTACCTCGGCGCCGTGGACGACGTCTCGACCCCCGGCGAAAACCCCATCGTCAACCTGCTGCGCGTGAAGCGCGACGTGGGGGCTAGTTCGACACTTGGCATGGTCTACACCGACCGCACCCGCCCCGGTCAGGGCTTCAACCGCGTGGTGGGCGCGGACACGCGGCTCGTCCTCGGCGGCAGATACACCGTCGAAATGCTGGCTGCCGGAAGCGCCGATGGCGTGAACGGCCTCGACACCGACTACGGGTCGCTACTCAGTGCTTCGGTTCGTCGGTCCAGCCGTTCGCTCTCCATGAGCGCGTCGTTCGAAGACGTCATGGACAGCTTCCAGGCGGGTAGCGGGTTCATCCGTCGTACGGGCATCACGCAGCTCGAGGGGCGGACGAGCTACACCTTCCGCGGGAAGCGGGGCGCGCTGGTGGAGAGCTGGGGCCCGTCTATCGAGGCACAGTCGTTCTGGCAGCGGTCGGACTTCTGGGCCGGAAGCGGGCCCCTGGAGACCGAGTTCGAGGTGGGCATGCGAGCGTTCCTCCGGGGCAACATCGGCGCCTTCTTCGACTACCGCCGCTCGAGCTACAACTTCGGCGGGGAGTACTATGGCGACTACTTCGCCGGATCCGACGAGGCATCGCTGTCGCCCCTGTCCGTGGACCCGAGCCTCTTCGGCGGGCTTCAGCAGGTCAGCCTACGGTCGTGGGTCAGTACGTGGGAGCGGGTGCGCGGATCGTTCGGCGCCACCTGGCGCGAGACGCCCATCTTCGCCGGCGGCATTCCCGTGGACGTAGGCGAGAGCTGGGGCGGAGACGTGGGGCTGACCTTCGTCCCCACCGGCGCCTTCCAGGCCGAGGTCGGCGTCCGTCACTCCCGTATCTATCGCTCGCGGGACGGGTCCGAGTATTCGTCGGCCACCATCCCGCGGATCCAGGGACGTTACCAGATCTCCCGCTCCCTCTTCGTGCGCGGCATCGGTGAGTACTCCAGCCAGGTTCGAGGTGACATCCTCGATCCCGTCACCGGCGAGCAGGTGTACACCTGCACCGACGACAGCTGTCGAGCACGCACGGGGTCCGACCGCCACGACTTCCGCCTCGAGGGACTCGTGGCATACGAGCCGTCCCCGGGCACCGTCGTCTTCTTCGGCTACACCCGCGAGTTCGAGGACACGTCGGGTTTCGGCTTCCGGGACGTGAGGCCCACGGCCGACGGGTTGTTTCTGAAGCTCAGCTACCGGTTCCGGATGTAGAGGCATCCGACGTAGGTTGGGGGAGCCAGATGCCGACTCCTCCAGAAAGGACCCTGCGTCATGACCGTGCACTATCTCGAACTCGTCTGCCGGGACGTCGACAAGCAATGTGGACTCTTCGAGGCTGCGCAGGGCTTGTCGTTCGGACCGCCTCAGGCCGAACTGGGGAATGCGCGGGTGGCCAACGGGGCGGACGGGACACGCATCGGAATCCGCGCTCCTCTCGCCGATCACGAGACGCCCATCGTTCGCTCCTACCTCGCTGTGGACGACATCGAAGCCGCCGTGCGTGATGCGGAGGCGGCCGGCGCGGTGATCGCTTATCCGCCGACGCAGCAAGGCGACGCCGGCACCTTCGCCATCTACATCCTGGACGATCTCCAGGTGGGCCTCTGGCAGAACTCGTAGACCAGGCGCGAGGGGGCTGTCGTCGCTACCCGGCCCACTCCTCCCTGAGCACCGAATACCACGCCTCGTCGAACGCCTCACCCCGCTCCACCCGGTACTTCCTGAGCACCCCTTCCTTCGTCATCCCCACCTTCTGCATCACCCGCTGAGATCCGACGTTGTCCTCGTCGGCCCGGGCGTGGATGCGGATCAGGTCATCGTGGGTTCGGAAGCCGGCGTCGATGACGGCCCGAGCGGCCTCGGTGGTGTAGCCCTTGCCCCACTCGGGGCGCGCGATGGAGTAGCCGAGTTCGGCGTGGAGATGCTCGAAGGCGAAGCGGAGTCCGATGCCGCCCACGACCCTGTCGTCGAGTACGACAGCCCAGGCTGTGTGCTCGACCCAGTCCAACAGGACCTGCCGGGCGACGAACTGCTCGGCGTGGACTTGCTCGTAGGGCCGTGGCAGCACCCTCAAGAACCGCGACCACTCCGGGTCCTTGGCGTACGCGTAGACGTCGTCGACGTCACCGAACTCGAAGGGCCGAAGGACGAGCCGCTCGGTCTCGATGATGCGGGGTGGAGAGGGCCGACCCGACACGCTACTCGCCCGCAGGCCGAGCCTCGTTCACGCCGTCGCCCACCGCACCCCTCAGTTGCAGTTCCGGTAGTTGCACACCGGGGTCAGGTTCGCCCCGGTCAGCCCCTGGGGCTGGTCCTCGGCCACCACTGGATGCGTGAGCGTTCCGATGCCTTCGATGGTCGCCGAGATGACCTCGCCGGCCTGGAGGAAGCGCTGCTCGCCCCGGACCGCGGTACCCATTCCGGTGCCCCCGGACGTGCCGTTGTTGACGACGTCGCCGGGGTAGAGGGTGATGATGGAGGAGCCGTACTCGATGAGCTCCCAGAGAGTGTGGATCATGTCGCCGGCTGTGGCTTCCTGCATGCGCTCGTCACCGACGTCGAGGCTCTGGCGGAGGATCTCCATGGGGTTCCCGTAGAACTCCTTGGGGACGATCCACGGACCCTGAGGGGCGAACGTGTCGTGACCCTTTCCGACGAACCAGTCGGAGGTCATGGGGTTGCCGCCAGGCGGCCGGCCGCCACGGTCCGAGATGTCCATCGTCACCATGTAGCCGAAGACGTGGTTCTCGGCTTCGTTTGCAGAGATGTACTTGCCGGCCCGTCCGATGACGGCTCCGAGCTCCACCTCCCAGTCGATGCGCGTCCGGCCCCACGGCAGGACGATGGGCGCCCCGTTGCCTACGACGGCCCCGCGGCTCGGCTTGAGGAAGAGGTAGGGGACGCCCCGATTCTCGCTCCGCTGGCGCCGGGCTTCGGCCCGCTCGGCGTCGCTGCCCGTCTCGTTGACGTGACTGTAGAAGTTCACGGCGGCGTTGAGGATCTTCCCAGGATACATAATGGGGGGAAGGGTCCGGACGTCGTCGAGATCGTGGATGTAGTCGGGTCGGTCGGCGCCGAGCATGCCGCTGTCGACGATCCAGTTCACCATCTCGTAGAGACGGAGCTTCATTCCGTACTCGTAGCGGGCGATGAGGTCGAGCATGTCCTCGGGAGCCGGCACGGTGGCGTACATGTCGTTGCGCTCCAGGTCCCGGTTGGCCCGGGCGATGTCGACGACGTGCTGGTCGCGCAGGACGACGGCCACGGTGGGGGCTCCGTCGATCTCGAAGGTGCCGACCTTGAACGGCTCCACGACGGTCTGGGCGTCCAGGCCGCGGGGGAATGCGAGGGCCAGTGCCGCGACGCACAGGGCCAGCGCGGCGACGCACAGGGCCAGGGCGGCGATGGACGGGCCGAACGTGAGGGGGCGGCTCGAAGGGCTACGCATGGAAAACCTCGTGCTTGGGGACGCTACGGAGGGGGAGTGTGCGGGTCGACGCGCGGCGGTGTCAATCGTACAGTGACCCTCTTCGGTCGCCACCCTCGAACCCCGGAGCTCCCCATGGCTCGGTCGTCCCACGCAGCCGCAACGACTCTCCTCCTGACGCTGGCCACCGTGGCCGTCGGCTTCCAGACCCTCGGCGGGCAACCCCTGGCGGCCCAATCGGCCGACGACATCACCCGTTTCCTCCGGCAGCCCTCGGTGAGCGCCAGCGAGATCGCGTTCGTCCATGCCAACGACATCTGGGTGGTGGGCCGGGACGGGGGAGAGGCCCGGCGACTGACCAGCGGTGAGGGCTCGGAGTCGGATCCGGCCTTCAGCGCCGACGGCCGGTGGGTGGCCTTCACCGGGGAGTACGGCGGCGACCAGGATGTCTACGTGGTGTCGGCGGATGGTGGACAGCCTCGCCGCCTGACCTGGCACCCGGGTGGGGACGTGGCCCAGGGGTGGACGCCGGATGGCGACATCCTCTTCCGATCGGACCGCATGGGTGTGCCCACGCAACTCTGGACCTTCTACACGGTCTCGCCGGAGGGAGGCTTTCCCGAAGCCCTACCCATCCACCAGGCCTACCAGGGCGAGATGAGCGACGACGGCTCCTACCTGGCCTATCAGGAGATCGGCTTGTGGGATCCGGAGTGGCGCAACTACCGCGGCGGACAGGCGCAGCCGGTCCGCGTGGTCTCGCTGCCATCCCTGGAACTCGACACGCCGCCGTGGGAGGGTGAGCGCCACCTGGACCCGACCTGGATGGACGGCGTGGTCTACTACATGTCCGAGCGGGACTGGGCGAGCAACGTCTGGTCGTACGACCCGTCCACCGGGCAGGAGGAGCAGCAGACGTTCCACGCCGACTTCGACGTGAAGAGCCTGGATGCGGGCCACGGCGTCGTGGTGTACGAGCAGGCCGGCTACCTCCACGAGCTCGATCCGGCCACCGGTACGACGAGCCGTCTCGACATCGTCGCCCGGGGCGACCAGAACTGGGCCCGGGCCAGATGGGAGGACGTGCCGGCCGGCCAGCTCCAGAACGCCCGACTCTCGCCGACGGGCCAACGCGCCCTCTTCGAGCATCGAGGCGAGATCTTCACCGTGCCGGTGGACGAGGGCAGTTGGCGTAACATCACCAACAGCCCGGGGGTCGCTGACCGGCATCCGGTCTGGTCACCGGACGGAAGCCGCATCGCCTGGTTCAGCGACGAAGGAGGCGAGTACGGCCTGGTCATCGCCGACCAGCTCGGTCGCGATCCACGACGCGTCGACATCGACGAGCCCTCCTTCTACTTCGTGCCCACCTGGTCGCCGGACGGGTCGAAGCTCGCCTTCACCGATACCCACTACCGGGTTCTGGTTCTGGACGTGGCGTCGGGCGACGTGACCCACGCCGACACCGATCGGTACGCCCACCCTGAACGCACCATGAACCCGGTCTGGTCGCCGGACTCGCGCTACGTGGCGTACGCCCGGCGCCTCGACACCCAGCTCCGCGTCATCGTCGCGTACGACACGGAGACCGGTGAGCGCCACCAGATCACCGACGGCATGGCCGACGCCATCACGCCGGTGTGGGACGAGTCGGGCGACTACCTCTACTTCCTCGCGTCCACGAACTACGCCCTGAACACGGGCTGGCTCGACATGACGTCGTACGACCGCCCGGTGACCCGGGCGTTGTACGTGGCCGTCCTGGACGCCGACGGCGCCACCCCCTTCGCGCCCCGCAGCGACGAGGAGAGCGAGGACGGCAGCGACGCCTCCGGCGCCGAGGGCGGGTCCGACCAGGAAGCCCCCGCCGCCGACCAGGAAGCCCCCGCCGCCGTCCAGATCGACGTCGCCGGCATCGCGGACCGCATCGTGGCGGCGCCGAACCTGCCGCTCCGGAACTACACGGGTCTGGTGGCCGGTCCGGAGGGTCACGTCTTCGTCCTGGAGAACGCACCGGGCTCGCCGGGGGCCACCGTCCACCGGTACAGCCTGGAGGAACGGGAGGCCTCCGAGTACGCCACCGGCGTCTCCGACGTGACGGTGTCGGAGGATCGTGGCTCGCTCCTCCACCGCTCCGGCTCCACCTGGTCGGTGACGCCTACGTCCCGGGCATCGGCGGGCAACGACAGCGACAGCCGCCTGGACGTGGGCGACCTGAGGGTGAGCGTGGAGCCCACGGCGGAGTGGGCCCAGATGCTCCGCGACGGATGGCGCTTCATGCGCGACTTCCTCTATGTGGACAACCAGCACGGAGCCCCGTGGGACGACGTCTGGTCGTGGTACTCGGCGTGGCTTCCCGACGTGGAGCACCGCTCGGACTTCAACCACCTCCTGGACATGATGTCCGGGGAGATCGCGGTGGGTCACTCCTACGTCCGGGGTGGGGACTATCCGGACCTCACCAACCCGCGGACGGGGCTCCTGGGGGCCGACCTGTCGGTGGTGGACGGCGGGTATCGCATCGACCGGATCTATTCGGGTGAGAGCTGGAATCCCGGGCTCCGGGGTCCACTCTCCCACCCGGGCATGGGCGTGAGCGAAGGCGACTGGCTGCTGGCCATAGACGGCCGCGAACTGCGTGCCCCGGCCAACGTCTACGAGCTGCTGGAGGGAACGGCGGGGCGCGCCGTCACGGTGAGCGTCAACGACGTCCCGAGCCTCGACGGCGCCCGGGACATCATCGTCGAGCCCATCGGGAGCGAAGGGCAGCTCCGCAGTTGGGCCTGGATCGAGGACAACCGTCGCAAGGTGGACGAACTGAGCGGCGGTCGCCTCGCCTACGTGTACGTCCCCAATACGGGCCAGGGCGGCTACACGTACTTCAACCGGATGTACTTCGCCCAGCAGGACCGACAGGGCGCCGTCATCGACGAGCGCAACAACGGCGGCGGCTCGGCGGCGGACTACATCGTGGACGTCCTGAACCGCGATCTCACCGGCTACTTCAACTCCCGGGCCGGCGACCGGAAGCCATGGACGCAGCCCATGGCCGGGCTCTGGGGTCCCAAGGTCATGATCATCAACGAGCGGGCGGGATCGGGGGGTGACCTCATGCCGTATCTCTTCCGCTTCCATGACGTGGGGCCGCTGGTGGGCACCCGGACGTGGGGTGGCCTCGTGGGCACCTGGGATACTCCCCCCCTTCTCGACGGAGGGCGATTCGTGGCTCCCCGGGGTGGCTTCTTCGACGTGAACGGAGAGTGGGCGGTGGAGGCGGAAGGCGTCGCGCCGGACATCGAGGTCATGAACACGCCACGGGCCGTGGCCGACGGCGGGGATCCCCAGCTCGAGGCCGCCGTGGCCGAGGCGCTTCGGCTCATGGAGTCCCAGGCGGTGGACCTCATGCCCGAGCCGGCCCCTCCGGTGCGCTATCGCAGGCCTGGAGGCGGGCGCTGACATGCTGCTCCGTTGCTTGCCGCCGGCCCGGGCGCCGCGTACCGTCACCCCGCCCCCTCCGACCCCCTGCCAGTGGAGGTTACCCCCGTGACGAGCATGTCCCTGCGTCCCCGCGGTATCGGTGAGATCCTGGACGGCGCCTTCCGCCTCTACAAGGAAGACATCGGCCTCTACGTGCTGACGGCGACCCTGGGGGCACTGCCTTGGGCTGTGGTGATGATCGGGACCCTGTCCGATACCGGCGGGGCGTTGGCGGTGTCCTTCGTCTTCATGCTTCTCGCCCTCCTCCTGACCGTCGTCGTCTGGGCTGCGCTCATGCACCAGATGAACGTCCGGCTCCAGGGTGACCAGCCGGCGTTCGGTCCCTCCATCAAGCGCGGCCTCAGCCTCTTCCTCCGCGTGTCCTGGGGCGCCATCCTCGCCTACATCGTCCTCGCCGGCGGGATGATGGTGTGGGGTGTGGGGGCGGCCCTGGCCACCTTCCTCGGTGGCCTGGCGCATCCCATCCTCGGCGCCATCCTCGGCGTGGGTGCGGGTCTCGTCCTCCTCTACTTCGTCTTCTTCCGGGCCGTGGCCGGAGCGGCTCTCTTCCTCCCGGGCATCGTCGTGGAGGAGCGGACCGGATATCAGTCGGTGAAGCGTGGGTTCGCCCTGTCCAAGGAGGGGACGGGCCGCATCGTGGCGGTGCTCTTCGTGTCGTGGGTTCTGGTCTTCGTGCCCCTCATGGCGAGCTACTTCATCACCGGCACCACGGCGACGCTCATCGACCCCGAGGCCATGGCCAACGGCACGGTGACGTCGGGTCAGATGGCGCTGCAGCAGCTCCTCGCCGTCGTGGCCAGCGGGTTCACGACGCCCTTCCTGGTGGCGTGCATCCTTCTGGTCCACTTCGACCAGCGGGTGCGCCTCGAAGCCTTCGACCTCGAGGCGGAGGCCGACGCACTCGCGGGATGATGATCGCCCAGCTCCCTGAGGCCGAGGCGATACGAAGCGTCTTCGAGAGCGTCCTGGCGGGGCCGGACTTCGAGCCCGTCCGGACGTCCCTCGCCGCCCGCGTCGTACGGTTCGTCTGGACGACGGTGGATCGCCTCTTCGGGGACTGGCTGCCCACCCTGGAAGAGGGCCCACTGGAGATCCTCTCCCTGGTCCTGGTGACGGCCGCTGCAGTGGCCCTGGTGGTCACCGGCTGGCGCAGGACCGTCGGACGAGGCGGACGCGTCCGACGGAGCCGGCCCGAGGCAGCGACTCCCGGGCCTCGGGGCGTGGCGGACTGGGTGGATTGGGCCAGGGGCGCCCGGGGCAGCGGCGATCTCCGCTTGGCGGCCACCGGTCTGTACCAGGCCGTGGTGCTGCACCTGGAGGGTCGCGGCGCCGTCCGATACGGCGAATGGAAGACACCCGGTGACTACGCCGACGAGATCGAGGGCCGCGACGAGGCGGCGCCCTTCGAGTCGTTCCTGGCGCTCTTCGTGGAGGTCGCCTTCGGTCCGCGAGAGCCCACGGGCGAAGCCGTCGACGCCCTCTTCACCCGTGCGGAGAGGCTCGGGTGTCCGATCTGAGCCGGCATCGCGACTACCTGGTCTGGGGCGTCGTCGTCGTGGGCCTCAGCATCATCCTGACCCTCGTCCTGGTCCCCGGCGGTACGGTGGCTCTGGACCAGCGGCGGAGCATCGCCCGCACCACCCCCGACGGAACCGCCGCCTGGGCCCGATCCCTGGAGGCCCTGGGCGTGGACGTCGAGGAACGCTTCTCCGATCTGGACACCCAGCCCCCGCAGGGCGGCGGGTTGGCGATCCTCGAGCCCCTCGTGGACTTGAGCGCCCGGGAGGTCCACAACGTCCTCGAGTACGTCCGTGGCGGGGGCATCCTGGTCTACACACCCGGCATCGTCTCGCCCCTCGAGGACTCGCTGACCTACGACGTCCTGGTCCATCCTCCGGATCCGTACGGCCTCACCACCTATCGTGACTCGCTGGTGGCGCACCGTTGGACGGAGGAGCCACGCGGCTGGGCGGCGAGCCGTACCATCCGCGTGTTCATCGACTCGAAGCTCGTAGAGGAATGGGAGCCCCTGGCCGACGGGGAGTTGAGGGGGACGAGCCTCGGGTGGCTGTCGGTGGGCGATGGCGGCGTGCTCTTCATCGCCGACGGGAGGGAGGTGTCCAACGCGGCGCTGGCCGACTCGGAGGTCGCCCTGACCGCGACCCGGGCCGTCGTCGACCTCCTGGGTGACGAGACCCTCGCCTTCTCCGAATACCACCTCGGTGTGGGCTCCAGCCAGGGGCTGGTGCGCGAGTCCATCGACATGGCTTCGGACCTGCCCGTAGGCCGCATCTTCCTCCACCTCCTGGCCACCGCCGCCATCCTGTTGGTCCTGTCCGGCCGTCGCTTCGGAGATCCCCTTCCTCCCCCGCCGGCGCCTCGCCGATCCACCGTGGAGCACGTCAACGCGGTGGCCCACATCTATCGTGCCGCGCGCTCGGACCGTACCGTGGCCGCCCACCTGGTCCGGGCCGCCGCCCGCCGCGCCGGCCTGCCGCTGGACGCCGACGGCGCCGAGGAGGCGCTCCGCGGCTGGAGTCGGCGACCCCGTCTCGCCGAACCCGCCGGCGCGGCCCTGGTGGCCCTGGTGGCCACACCTCCCGATCTGCCTGTCCTCGAGTCGGCACTGGATGATCTGGTGCAACGACACCTGAGCCCGCGAACGCCCACATGACCTCACCCGACGACATGCCCGACGGACGACCGGACGACGACCCCCCGAACCAGGGATCCGCTGGAGAGGGCGCCCCGACGGAGGCTTCGACCCCCACCGATTCCGTCTTCGACGAGGACCGTACCCAGAGCGATCTGGAAGCCCGCATCCTCGAGCCCCTGTCCCGGGTGGTGAAGGGGCAGCCGCGGGTGCTCCGTCAGATCGCCGTCACCCTCCTGGCCCGGGGGCACGCCCTCATCGAAGGCGTGCCCGGCACGGCGAAGACCCTGGCCGTCCGGGCGCTGGCGCGCACCCTGGGCCTGGAGTTCGGGCGGGTGCAGTTCACCCCCGACCTCATGCCCACGGACCTGGTGGGCGTCAGCCTGCTGGACTCGTCGCGGACCACCTTCCAGTACCGGCCGGGCCCGGTCTTCACCGACCTGCTCCTGGCCGACGAGATCAACCGCGCGCCGGCCAAGACCCAGGCGGCGCTCCTGGAGGCCATGGAGGAGCGGCAGGTGACCATCGACGGAGAGTCCCGGGCGCTTCCGCCGGCGTTCACCGTCTTCGCCACGCAGAACCCGGTGGAGTACGAGGGGACGTACCCGCTGCCCGAGGCCCAGCTGGACCGCTTCCTCCTCAAGATCGTCGTGGACTACCCCGCCGAAGAGGCCGAGCGGAGCATCCTCGACCGGTACTCCGGCGGCTTCCGCAGCGACGACGTGGACAGCTTCGGCATCGACGCCGCCATGTCCGCCGGCGACGTGGAGCGGCACCGCAGGGGGGCCGACGCGGTGCACGTCGACGAGCGCATCCGCGGATACATCACCGACGTCGTCCGGGCCACGAGGAGCCATCCCTCCTTCGCCCTGGGCGCGAGCCCCCGGGCGGGTGTGGCCCTCTTCCTGGCGTCCCGGGCCGAGGCGTATCTGTCGGGCCGCGACTTCGTCATGCCCGACGACGTGAAGCGGCTCTCCTTCCCGGTGCTTCGCCACCGGGTCCTCCTTACCGCCGACGCCGAAGTCGAAGGGCGCACCTCCGACCAGGAGCTCCGGCGCCTCCTCGAGTCGCTGGAGGCTCCCCGCTGATTCCCGTCCTCACCCGGCGGGCGGTCGGCCTCCTGGTCGCGGCCACCGCCCTCAGCGCCATCAACGTCGGGTTGGCCATCGTCGCCCAGCTCTCCGTCCTGGCCCTGGCCTGGCTCGACGGACGACGAGCCCCGCTCCCCACCATCCGGCGGACGGTGGACGGCACGCTGGTCCTCAACGGCACGGTGACGGTGGAGTTGGCGGTGTCGGGTGGCGGGCGGCAGGTGCGGATCACCGACGACGTCGGTCCCGGGCTGGAGCGGATCCCGCCGGAGGGGTCGGCGGTGGACGCCTCGGGGGTGGAGGGGGCGCGCGTGGAGATGCCCGCCGACGGCGACGTCACCGTGGGCTACCGTCTCGTCCTGCGCCGGCGAGGCGATCTGGAGATCGGCGATGTCCACGTGCGCAGTCTGGGCCCCCTCGGCCTGGGATGGCGGAGGGCGACGATCCCCGCCCGCGACACCCTCCGCGTGCTCCCCGGTGTGCAGGAGCTACGCCGGGAGCGACTCCCCGGCCTCCGTCCCACCCTGGCCGTCATGGGATTGCGCCGGACCCGGCGACGTGGGGAAGGCATGGAGTTCGAGAGCCTTCGGGAGTATCAGCAGGGCGACGACCCCCGGACGGTGGACTGGAAGGCTTCGGCGCGCCGGACCGAGCTGGTGGTCCGCAACTACCAGGTGGAGCGGAACCAGACGGTGGTCCTGGCCATCGACGCCGGCCGCCTCATGCGCGAGTGGATCGGCGACCGGGAGCGCCTGGACTTCGCCCTCACCGCCGCCTTCCTCCTGGCCGAACGCGCCCGCCTGTACGGAGACCGGGTGGGCGTCATCGTCTTCGACGAAGAGGTGCGTACGGTGATCCCCGCCGGCCGGGTCCGGCTGTCGGACCTGGCCGACACCTTCGCCAAGGTCGAGTCCCGACTGGTGGAGCCCAACTATCCCATGGCCTTCGCCACCCTCAAGCGCACCTTCCGGAAGCGGGCCTTGGTGATCCTCATGTCCGACGTCATCGACGGCTCGGCGTCCCGGGCCCTCGTTGACGGGCTCGTGGGGGCCGTGACCCGGCACCTGCCCGTGGCGGTGGCCCTCCGCAATCCCGACGTGGAGCGGGTGGCGCACACCGCGTCCGGGGCGGCGTCGCCCTACCGGAGAGCCGCCGCCGAGAGCCTCATCGAGGCCCGGGAGCTGGCGCTCCAGTCCATGCGGCGCTCGGGGGTCCACACCGTCGACGTGCTCCCGGGGGATGCGGCCGGAGCCTCCCTCGACAAGTACGTGGAGATCAAGAAGCGCGGTCTGCTCTAGGAGCCGGTGCGCGTGTGCCCTTCGGGACGAAGAGGTAGAGGAAGAGGAGCACCGCCACCGAGAGGGCGAAGCCGATCTTGAAGGCGTCCGGCGCCACCGCCGGGGACACGAAGCCCTCCACCAGCCCGGCGATGACCAGGAGGACCGCCGCCCCCGCTACCAGCGACAGCACCGTCTTGCCCTCGTCCTGAAGCGCCCGGGCTCGTGTGCGTCGGCCAGGGGCGATGAGCGTCTTGCCCACGAAGAGCCCCGCCGCGCCCGACACCACGATGGCCGTGAGCTCGATGACGCCGTGGGGCAGGACGAAGAGCCAGAGGAGCCGCTGAGCGCCCTCAAGGCCGTAGAGGGCGAACACCGATCCCAGGTGGATCCCGTTGAAGACGAGGATGGCCAGGGTGCCGATACCGGCGAGGACGCCACCGGCCGCGGCGAGGAACGCGACCTGGATGTTGTTCGTCATCACCTGGCTGGAGAAGACGGACATCTGGACCGGCGGGATGTCGACGTATTGCTCGCCGCGAGCCAGTCGGTCGCCGGCTTCTTCCGCCCGGGTGATCATGTGCACGGGCACGAGGGTGCGGGCCAGCTCGGGGTTGGCCTGGACCCCGGCGTAGGTGATGAGGGCCGGCAGGAAGAGGAGTCCGGCGGCGACGGCGGCGTACCGGCCGTGGGCGCGTAGGGTGGCCGGGAAGCCTCGGCGAAGCCAGAGGAGGGAGCCCGAGCCCTCGCGAGCGTCGCGATAGAAGAGGTTGTGGGCCTCGGCGGCAAGACGCTCGAGGTGGAAGCAGAGCCGCAGGGAGCCGCCGTACGTGTGAGCCCGGGCGAGGTCGGCCACCACCTCCCGGTACAGCACGGTGAACTCCTCCAGCTCGCGGGGGCCGAGGGAGGTGAGCCCCCTGCGACCGGCCTTGTCCACCAGCGCCTGGAGGCCGCGCCACCGGTCGCCCTGGGTGCGCACCAGGTGTACGGCCTGGACGCTTACGCCCTCGCGTACGGCCTGCCGGGGCTTCTCGTCTTCGTAGAGGTGGAGGAGGAGGGTGTCGAGGGTCTCCTTGTGTCGGCGAGGGTGGGCCGACACGGCCGTGCCCATGCCCTCGGCCACTCGACCGGCCAGGCGGGTCCGGATCTCGGGAGCGAGGGCGTCGCGACGCTGGACGTAGCGTTCCAGCACGTCGAACTGACGTGGGTCGAGGACCGGGCGCTCCGTCATCCCCTCGGCGGATTCCTCCTCGGGAATCGTGTCGCCCCCCCGGTCGCGGACCACCACGGTCCCCGCCACCAGGTCGCCCAGGCGCTGGGAGCGCGGGTGGAGGGCGATGAGGCCCAGGCCCAGGAGCGCCGAGCCCGCCGGTTGGAAGTCGATGATGCGGATGAGGTTCCTCAGGGCCGCACCCTGGAGCGTCACCGGAACGCCCTCCTCTCCGATGACGCGGAGCCCGATCCATCGCTTCCCCAGGGTCCTGCCGTCGAAGAAGCCCTCGGCGATGAAGAAGTAGCCCCACTGGAAGGCGAACATGAGGAAGACCATGGCCGCCAGTCCAAGGTTCGCCAGCAGCGCGCTTCCCAGGAGGAACTGGACGGCGCCGATGGCGGCGACCACGATGAGGATCCCGCCGCCCACGACCGCGATGTCGAGGAGGACTGCGGCGGTCCGCGATCCGATGCCGGCGAGCTCGAAGCCCAGCCGGACGTGCTCGGGGGTCTCGACCTCGAGGGAGCGGGCCTTGTCGAGGTACGCGAAGCCCGAACTCAGAGGGGTCTCCCCGTCAGCGGGCCGGCGCCACCCAGCTCAGTCCCACCGAAATGCTCCACAGGTCCCGCTCCGGGAAGCAGGTGCCGTCGGCCACGCAGTCGCCCTCGAAGATCCGGTCGTACCGGGCGGTGAACACCGGCCGCAGGGGACCGATGAAGGGCCGGAGCCGCAGATCGACGTGGCCGCCGAGGGTCATCTCCTCGGGGGCGCCCAGCTCCATCCGCTCGCCCGACGCCGTGTTGGCGAGACGCTCGGTCTGGTGGGTACGTCCCACGTTCACACCGAGGTTCAGATAGACGTCCGTGGGATTCGGATAGTCGTACGACAAGCCCACGTAGAGGAGACGGAGGGCGTGGCTCTGATCGAAGGGACCCGGCGTGCACGTGTCGAAGTTGCAGTGCTGGGCCAACTCCTCGCCGTCCTCGTAGAGCTGGCGGAGACCGGCGTGGATACCCCAGGGACCGAGGATGCTCGTCCGGCCCATGGCGAAGGAGAAGCCCACCGGCGAAGGGAGGGGATCCTGGGCGAAGGCCTGGTTCCACTGCGCGTCGACGAAGAACGCCTGGGCGGCGGCCGACCGGGGGGTGGAGCAGAGAACGGCGACGGTGCTGAGCGTCGCCAGGGCGACGCATGTACGGCGGCAAAGCATGGGCGGGACCTGAATGTGTAACGAACACGTTAAGGGGGGTCTTCAATGATACTACGATCGTGAAGCCAGGTTCGTGACACACGTCTTCAGGACCCCGGTGTCTCCATCTTCCACACGTCCAGGCCGCCGGGCTGGTAATGAAGTGGGGCACTTGCGGTTAAGGTGCCCGTGGACAGGTCGATGACGTCCACCGTCCCTCGGGTGGCGCCCACCGCCTCATTGGTAACGAAGGCGTATCGGCCGTCCGGCGTCACCGCGACGCCGTGGGTCACCGACTGGGTCGTCTCCACCACCTGGTGCTCGCCGGACTTCACATCGATGATGGCCACCGATGCCGCGCCCTTCCGGGTGACGACCAGCGTCGAACCGTCGGGTGTGATGTCGGCGTTGTACGGTGCGCCGCCCACGTCGAAGCGGCGGAGGACCTCCAGGGATACGGCGTCGATCTCCAGGACGTCGCCGCGGCCGTTGCACGGCACGTAGATCCGGCTGTCGTCGGGGGAGAGGACGACCCAGGTGGGCTTGCAGATGCCCGGGCTGGACATATCCATGCTCATGCCGTCGCCCATGGCGCCGTCCGTCCCGCCCATGTCGTGGCCGGCGTGCTCCATGGCCATGGGTCCTTCGTGCCCGGCGGTGAGCATCATCCGCCGTTCCACCGCGAAGCCCGACACGCTGGATTCCACCAGCTGGTCGGACATCATGCACGTCGAGTAGTGGCGCGCGCCGTCGGCGCTGACGCGGCTGCCGTGGGGCATGACGCACGTCTCGATCTGGCTCACCTCCGACATGAACGGCGTGAAGACCGCCGAGACCGAGCTCGGAATCGGATCGCCGTGGAGGTTGAAGTTCACCACGAAGAGGGACGCGCCATCGGGAGTCGTCGCCATGGTGGCGGGAAAGAGCCCGACCATCGCCGTATCCACCAGCTCGTCGGTGCCCGTGGCCATCTTCCACACCTGGCCGTACGGCTGGCCGTGTGCGATGGAGACGTACCAGTGCTGGCCCGTGGGCGAGACGCGGATGCCGTGGGCGCCGTCCAGATCGGCGGGGTGGAAGCCCACGTCGATGGCCTTCTCCTCCACCACCTCCTTCCCGTCGAAGCGGACCAGCGAGACGATGTCCGACGACTCGTTGGCCACGTAGGCCCAGTACGTGTCTTGGGCCGAGGCGGGTGCGGCGGTCACGGCGGCCAGGAGGACCACCGCGGCCAGCATGACTGCGCGCGCGATCATCAGGTGATGGGCCTCGGCTTCACGTGCTTCAGTACCCACAGGCCACTCGTCATGTCGCTCACGAAGAGGTTGCCCTTGAAGACCTGGGGTCCCCAGGCGTTGGCCGAGTTGGCCGCCAGCCCTTCGCCCTCGCCGGCCTCCGTGCGGAAGAAGCCGATCTCGCGGCCCTGGCGGTACAGGTCGCCGCGGAGCGTTCCGCTCACGTCGACGATGCGGAGGCCGCCCTGGTAGTAGGCGATGTAGAGGACGTCGTCCTCGATCCAGACGTTGTGCGCACCGGCCTCGGGAAGCTCGTACTTCGCCACCTCCTTCGGCTCGTCGATGTCGCTCACGTCGATGACGTGGATGTAGCCGCGCATGCCGTCGGACGTCCCGATCTCGTCGCCCAGGAAGACGTAGTCGCGGTTGCGCCACGCCACGTGGGTGTTGCCCGCCGGGTAGCTGATGCTCGACACGAAGGCCGGCTCGGTCGGCGTACCGCCGTGAGTGCCCGCGCCGACATCGACGATGACCAGCCCGTCATCCCAGTACGAGAGGTAGGCGTATCCGTCCTCGGCCCACACGTCGTGCAGCGACTTGTCCGTCTCGCCCGGACGGATCTCGAAGCGCCCGGCGTGCTGCGGATTCGCGGGATCGCTCATGTCGATGATGTTCAAGGCGCTCGTCCCGTCGTTCACCGCGTACACCACGTCGCCCATGATCCAGACGTTGTGGATACCGGCGGTGAGGGAGTCGGTGAGCTCCGCCATGATCGTCGGGTGCGCCGGGTCGGCCAGGTCGAGGACGACGATGCCGTTGCGCCGACTGCTGGCGCCCTCGCGGGTGATGATGGCCCACGTGGCGTCCTCGCTCACCTTCACGTCGTTCACGACGCGGGCGTCCACCACCACCGAGTCCATCAGCTGGATGTTCTGCGGGTCGGTGACCTTCCAGGCGAACATCCGCTCGCCGCCGCCCTGTGCGTGGGTTCCCGTGTACGCGTAGTCCTCACCGTCCACGCCTTCGAAGACCCAGAGATCACTCGTGGCCACCTCGGCGCGCACGCCGTGGTCCAGGAGCTCAACCGGCTGTGGCGCCGGACGATCCGTCACCTCCACGACCGCGGCGGCCGAGGCCGTGCCCGAGCTGGCGATGACGCGGTACGGACCCGTCTCCTCGGCGACGAAGGTGCCGTCATCGAAGACGAAGCCGCCCGTGCCCTCCATGCCCGAGACCGCCAGGTCCAGGGCGATGTCGTCGATGACCCGGCCGTTGGCGTCCCGGGCCTCGATGTCGAACTCCACCACGTCACCGCGGCGGGTTTGCGTGGCGGCGGGGGACATGGAGATGGACGTCACCGGGTTCGCTGCCACCGTCAACGAGCGCTGTGCACTCACCCCGTCCTGCGTCTCCGCGATCAAGGAGACCGTGCCCGGCGCCACGCCCGTCACGATCCCGCCGCCCGTGACCATGGCCACTGAGGGGTTGGACGAGCGCCAACGGATGGTCGCCGATTCGTGCTCCGTGCCCTCCGTCGTCAGGACCGTGCCTTCCATCTGGATGGACGTCCCCGCATACGCCGTGTAGTCCGGCTCGGCGATGTCGATGGAGGCCACTGGGTAGTCCAGCACCGTCACGCTCAGCTGCCCCACCGGCCGTGCCCCGGCCACGCCGAACACACCCGCCTCGTCCTCCGGCACCATGACGATGGCCATGGCCATCCCGTTGCCCGGGGCCATGCCACGAAGCTCGACGGTGGGCCCTTCCACCGTCGAGAACGTCGGCCCCACACCGCCCTGAGCGAAGACGATGGCCACCGCGCCTTCCACGCGATTGCCGTCGGCGTCGTAAAGCTCGGCGCCGATGGTGGCCGTCTCACCCCTCGGGATGGTCAGCTCCTCGGTGCCGAAGCGGATCTCGGCGACCTGTGCGCCGGCGGCTCGCTGTTCGGGCGTCGCGGGAGGGAATTGGGCTTGGGCGTCTGTGCCGAAGAGGCTCAGAGCGAGGAGGGCGAGGATGGGGGTGAGGCGGGTCATCTGACTGTCCGGGTTTGCACGCTTTTCGGATAGGATGCGTCTGAAATCAAGAACTCGACAGACTGGACGACGAAGGTACGGACCGGAGGAGGGAGGGGCGAGAGGGAGGTGGCCGAACGTCTCTTCAGTTTGGACCTGATGACTCTGGCCCCCTGTGGAATTCCGTCCAAGGCTGCCGAGCAAGTGTCGGGGGCGTCGAGAAGGGCGCCTCTCATCGAGCACTCAGAGTTGGGAGAGAGCCATGTGCAGGACAACGACGCTGAGCCTGGCCCTGGTAGGCTTCGCGGTGGTGGGGATTCACCCGGCTTCGGCATGGGCCCAAGCCCCGATTCGTTGGCAGGAAAGACCCGATGCCGGCGACGGGACCGTGACGATCTTCGCTGACGGAACGGCGAGGTCCGGGCTGACAGACAACTCAGAAGGTCTAGGGGGAGCAGGGAGTGGCGCCCTCGGAGCCCGGCTGGATACGGAGCATTGGGCCTTCCGGGTCAACGTCAACGCCGCCGCTTCCTCGGACAGCGTGAGTGACGCCTTCGGGGGGTTCCTGCTGAATCCATCGGTTGGCACAACGTCGGGTGCGTTGGATGTTCTGTACTTCAGAGATGATGCCGGTCGACATGCGATTCACGGCAACGTTGTCTTCGGTAGTACCGAATGGGTCCGGCCGGCCGAAGACACACTCCCGAGGTTGTCCAGCACCGCTTCATTGTGGGGTGGGAGCGTGAACTACCTCTACGCGATGCCCGCGCATGACGAGGAGGACAACGTCTACAGCGTCCAGTTCTATTTTGGGGTCCAGCATCGGGCGATCGGCGGTGACATCAGTGATGAAAGCGACCTGAGGCTGGCGACTCTGGGTACCGACCAAACCTCGTTCTGGGGGGCTCAGTTCGGTGCTGACGTTTCCCTACGAAACGTCACAGCAGGGATCCGAGCCAGCTACCTCGGGGACCCTGAGGAAGGTCAGGTCAACGGACTAACGGGACTGCAACTCAGCTTCATCGTCAATCTGAATGGGCCCATTGCGTCATTTCCCGTAACGAGGGTGCCGTCGTAGTGAGGGGTGGCGCGTTTCGACCACCTTGGCGGGAGACTGACGATCTGTATGTCAGAAGCCGACGAGTTATGCGCCACCGTAGGCTGCTCGGTATCTCCCGCTGTCCCAATATGTCTGCAAGGCGGAAAGAGAGTTGATCGAGAGCATCGACGTCCCCCACTTCGGCAGCTTCGACTCCTTTGACTGGAGCGCCACTCTCCGCGACGACGGAAACAATGTCGTGAAGTTCAAGAAGATGAACATCCTCTTCGGGCGTAACTACTCGGGGAAGACAACGCTCTCCCGAATTGTCCGCTGCTTGGAGACGGGGAAGCTGCCACCTCGATTCGACGATCCGGACTTCACGATCCGGACGTCGGCTGGAGACGTGCACGCGCACGCGCTTGGCGACTCGAAGCTTCATGTGCGCGTCTACAATCGGGACTTTGTCGCGGACCATCTCTCTTTCTTGACCGACGACCACGGCCAGATCACGCCGTTCGCCGTGATCGGGCGCAACAACACCGAGGTGGAGAGGAAGCTTCACGGGTTGGAGGCGCAGCTTGGCACACCCGACGGGGGCACGGGGCGGAGGTCTCGGCTGTCAGCCGCCGAGAGAGAGTATCAGACGAAGCGGGACGGATACCGGCGGGCGGAGCGAGAGCTCGAGAAGAAGCTGACGGGTAAGGCGACGAGCAAGTCACATGGCATCAAGCACAACCCGGTATTCAGAGATCCGAACTACAACACGCCGAAGATTCGCGCTGACATCGCCACCACTCGGGCACAGAATCGCGGAGTCCTGACCGCTGATGAGCAGGAGGAGTGCCGCAAGCTTCTGTCCGAAGAGCCTCTGTCGGACCTCAATTGGCAGAGCGGCTTTGCAGGGTCGTTTGCCGGACTGAAGACGACCGCAGCCGCCCTGCTATCCCAGGAGGTCGCGCCCACCACGCCGATCCGAGAACTGCTGGAGGACGGCGCCCTACAGGCGTGGGTTAAGGATGGCATTCCGCTCCACAGGGAGCGCCGCAACCAGTGCGGCTTTTGCGCTCAGGGCTTTCCGACCACGCATTGGAACCGATTGGACGGTCATTTTAGTCGTGAAGCCGCCGATTTTGAGCGTGCCATCCAGGCAGTCGAGCGAGACATCCAGGCGGAGCGTAGGGCGCTCCAGGCGGTGCCCGAGCTGGCGGCCGAGGTCTTCTACGAGACCCTGCGTCCGCAGGTGAGGCGGGTCCTATCGGATCTCGGTGACGGAGCCGGACGCTACCTCGGGCAGCTCGACATACTAGAGGAGGCGCTGGAGCGTAGGAGGAAGAACATCTTTCACAACACGGACCTCCCCAAGGCGGAGGACCACACGGCCGAACTTCTCGGAAGCCTACGTCGCCTGGAGGATCTGGTTCGTCAGCACAATGAGAAGACCGGTTCGCTTGCGTCGGACCAGAGCAACGCGCGGACGATGTTGCGCCTTAGTGAGGTTGCGCAGTTCGTCTTGGATATCGACCTCGATGGTGAGGAAGCAAAGGTCAGAGCGAAGGAGAGGGATGCCGAGACGGCACGATTGCAGGTGGTTGGATTGCGTCGCGAGGTGGAACTCCTCGAGAAGGAGATCCTCGATCTCAAGTTGAGCCTGAAAGACGAGAGCCAGGGAGCTGAGAAGGTCAACGAGTACTTGAACAACTATTTCGGTCACGACGGACTGCGACTGCGGGCTGTTGATGATCCGGAGGTAGCCGGGTCGAAGTTCCAGATCTTTCGTGGCGGCAAGCTCGCTTACAACCTCAGCGAAGGTGAATGCAGCCTGGTCGCATTCTGCTACTTCATTGCCCGACTGGAAGCGTCGGACTCGGTGGACAGGGACCTCATCGTCTTCATCGACGATCCCGTGTCGAGTCTCGACGAGAATCACATCTTCTTCGTCTTTAGTCTCATCCAGAGCACAATCGCACGACCGGTGCGGGATGCGAACGGACAGCCGATCCTCGGGCTGGACGGCAAGCCGACCTATCGATATAAGCAGCTATTTGTAGCTACTCACAACCTGGACTTCCTGAAATACTGCAAGCGCCTCGACAGACCCAAGAAGGGATGCGAGCACTTCTTGGTCGTGACGAAGGAGCAGGGAAGTAGGGTCGAGGTCATGCCCCGCCACTTGAGGGAATACGTGACCGAGTTCAACTACCTCTTCGATGAGATCTACACCTGCGTCGACCCCGCGAACGAGTCGACGCATCTGCACGCCTTCTACGGCTTCGGTAACAACCTTCGAAGGTTCCTCGAGGCGTTCCTCTTCTTCAAGTATCCCTTCGCCGCACACAGCGGACGGGACCACAAGGACCGGATTGAGCAGTTCTTTGGTGGGGACCCAGCGGTGGAGCCCTTGGTACAACGCCTCACCAACGAGATGTCCCATCTCGGCGAACGATTCGATCGGAGTGTGCAGCCGGTCGACAACGCTGAGATCAGCAAGCTAGCCAGATTCGTATTGCTGAAGCTCAAGGAGGGTGACGCGCCACAGTTTGAGTGCTTGCTCCAGAGCGTTGGGAAGCCAGATCCTTTCGAATAGGCCGTGGCCGTCTATCGAGGCCGTGCGGCCGCACAGTGGGCGGCGCAGAACACACGGTTAGCGCCTACGCGGCTGTTCGCCGCTCCGGGCCTTCGGCACACCGAATCCTCAGCGCCGCTTCCGCGGCGCCTCCGGTTCGGCGTCGCTAACCTAGAAGCGTTATCTGCCACCGAAGAAGCGGGCCGGTGACGAGACGCTGGAGCTGCCCGCCACAATCCCGGCAGACTCGAGCGACTGCGATCTATCGTAGTTGGCGAGCGGGCCGCTGAGCCCTCGCGCTCGAGGCCGCGGCTATCAGGCGTATCGCTCCTACGTCGTCCGACGTAGGGGAATCGGTGAAGGGTAGGCATAGAAAGTATAGAGGCCAGTGCGCGACGCTCTTGGACTGAGGAGGAGATATGCTACTCCTGCTGGGCATTCTTGCGATGACGCCGCAGGTGGACGCGGCCAGCCAGCCGACCACACTGACGGCGAGAGAAGTCGCACTCCCGCTGCTAGAGGAAAGCTACATTGCCTTAGCGCCTAAGATGCCGGAGCCGCTTCTCTTTGAGGCAAACATCGCCCCACACTTTGTGGTTGCGTTTGCCGACAGAAGCTGGGGCGTGGTACTCACACCCAAGGTCTTGGTGCGGATGGACCGCCGACCTTCGTCTCCGATACGAACGCCTAGCTTCATGCCTTCGATGACAGCGTTCGTAGACCTCGGCCGGATGGGAGACGGTATTCCTCCGGCTCTCTTGTCGTTGTCCGTTGGACATCATTCCAACGGAGAAGAGGGTCCCGCTCTAATCGACGGCAGGAACAACCATGTAGATGGGAGCTTCTCAACCAACTATGTCGAACCGGGGCTCACATTCACCTGGCGTTCGGACGGGATGGCCTACGCGGGCTTCTATCTGCAGCACCATCCAGCAGGCTTCAATCAGAACTCGGAGCTCCCAGCCCAGTACGGGCTTACTCGATACATCAACCGATTCCGGCTTGTAGTATCTCAATTCGTGCTAGGCTTCGATGTCATGAAGATCGTGGGGGACCGTACGAAGCACCCTGACGCTCCCCTTACCCTTCCTCAGTCCGCGCGCGTGTCCGTGCTCTACCGCCCCAGTTGGTTGCAGGAGCTGGCGATCACGGTGTCCGCATATTCCGGTCCAGACTACTACAACATCTGGTACGACGAGAACCTTCTTACGTACCGGATCGGTATTGCTGCCTTCAGTTTCCCGGGTGCCTGATGTCGTCGAACGCGCCTGAGCGATTGGGTGCAATGCGTGTGGATCACGACTTGTGGCCTACCGGGGATACTGCGCCGGAGTGTGCGTACTGGCTGGAACGAATAGGCGATCAGGCTCTATGAACGACCGGGCTTCAATACGGGGAGTCCGGCTCGTCGCCCAGGCAAGGAAGCCATCGTGAATCACAGATCCGATCAAAGTGTGAAACGCGCACTCGCCACCTCCACCCGCGTCCTAGCGCTCGCCCTGACCCTAGCCGTCCTCCCGTCGACCGCACTCGGCCAACAACGGGTGGTCCTACACGGCATCGTCTTGGCCTCCAACACTCAGGAGCCCCTCCGGGGAGCCCAGATCTTTGCCCCCCTCTCCGAGAGGAGCGCCGTCACCGATTCGCTGGGGTCCTTCGAGATCTCGTTCATCGAAGACACCCATTACGAACTCGTCGCCGCCGCCATGGGGTACGCGCCCACCCGGGTCACCCTATCGCCGGAGGCGGAGCAGACCTCGACGACCCTCGAGCTGCTGCCCGATCCGCGGGCGATGGCAAGCCTCGCGGTGCTGCACGAGGGACTCGAAGAGCGCCGTCGACAGCGCCGTACGCGCAGGCTTCGAGTGATCGACCATGTCGAACTGGGGGCCAGCGATGCGCCGTCTGCCTACTCCCTGGTACGGCGAGTGTCAGGGGCGCAGGCCTGCCAGGGCCTGCAAGAGCTGTGTCGACTCGGCAGACGAATCCGCCTCTGCGTTGACGACGCGAGCCCCATCCGCGGTGCGCGGGAGCTGGAGGCGATCGCCCCGTCCGATCTCTGGCTTATGGAGGTCTATCAGGAGGGCCGTGAGGTGCGCGTCTACACGCGCTGGTTCATCGAACGGGTCATCCGCACCAGGCAGGGCGAGCTCCGGCGCATCCCGATCTGCTGAAGCGTGGCCGTCTGGTCTCAAAACCCGGAGGACTATGGGTCGGGTTCGGCCAGGCCCCTCTGAACATCAAGGTTCGTTGTCCAAGCCTGTTTTCGCAGTCTCCGGTACCCGAGGAATCCGTTTGAGAGTCAGAGACGCGCGTAGGTCTCGCGGACGAACCACATAGTCGCCACCGTGCCACCGACAAGTAGCACGAAGGTCCCGATCCCGATCGACATCCCGACGGCGCCCGGGACCGGCCAGGGCTCGAGACCCTGGGCGACGAGGAGCTCCTGATAGTGGAGCACCTGAAAGGTGGCGCTGAGGTTGCGTAGGATCAGAACCAGTGCGTAGAGCCCGTAGAGGCCGATCCCGAGCCGGAAGATCGACTTCGTGATATGGTTGCCGCCTACATGTACGGCGACGAGTAGAGCGAAGGTGAACGTGGTCCAAATCTGAAGCTGGGAGTCCATCAGGGCGAGGCCCGAGTAGATCGACTCGTAGATCAGATCAATGCCCATGGAGTCCCCTCTGGCACTGTGGGTGGTGTGGGTCGAGGCCCCGGTGATAGCGCAAACTCCGGTCGAGCGCTAACAGCCGACTAACCCAGTCTACCAACTCGGCGGAACCGACCACGGGCTCTGGCAACGGCCCTGATGAGTCGTAGGGCTACGGACGAATCGAGGCCGGGAGCCCGACGGGGCCCCCGGCCAGCCCCGCCCGACTCGCCTCAGTTCCCTCCTGCCCCCGGCTCCACCCGCCACCACCACTGCGTAGGCAGCTCCCGCTCCCGCGGCCACACCTCATCCAGCGTCCCTGCCTCGTACAGCCGCCCGTTCTTCATCACCCACTCGATGTCCGTGGAGTTCTCCAGGTCATCCAGCGGGTTGGACCCGAGGATCTGAAGGTCGGCCAGCTTGCCCGGCTCCAGTGAGCCGAGGTCTCCATCCAGCCCGATGGCGTCTGCGCTCATGATCGTCGCCATGCGCAGCGCGGTGTGATTGTCCATCCCGCCCGACGCCATCATCCAGAGCTCCCAGTGGGTGCCGATGCCCTGGACCTCGCCGTGGGAGCCGAGGCCGGCCTGACCTCCGGCGTCCATCCACTTCACGAGCTGCTCGGCGTGGAGGAAGTGGGGGTACTGGTCGGCGCGATACCACTGGGTCGCCTTCCACTTGTCGATCTCGTCGTGGGGCGTGAACCGCCTGAGGCGCGGGTCGTTGTCCATGTCGACGCGGGTCAGGTAGTACTGCCGCCCGGACGGTCCGCCGTAGGCGACGATGAACGTGGGCGTGTACACCATGCCGCTGAACGCGCCGAGCTGGACGACGTCCTCGTAGAACGGGCTGATGGGCAGGGAGTGCTCGAGGCCGGCGTAGCCATCCTGGGCCAGCGTGAGGTTCATGGTGAAGTTCGATCCGCCCTCGGTGGTGGGCGTGAGGCCCATCTCCCGGGCGGCCATGATGACCCATTGCCGCACCTTCCGGTCGCCGGCGAGATACTGCTTGATGGTCTGGGTGTTGAAGTGATCGGCATACCGGCGGACGACGTCGCGGGCTTCGTCGAGGCTCGAGATGCGGTCGGCTCCGAAGATGCCGGGCCCGGTGGAGTAGATGCGCGGCCCGATGAAGTCACCGATCTCCATGCGATCGGCGTACGTGACGACGTCGGAGCTGGACGTCTGGGGATCGCGCTGGGTGGTAACGCCGTACGCGAGCTGCGCCAGGAACTGAGATACCTGATTCCTGTGCACACCCCATCCGACCCAGGTATGGCCGTGGATGTCCACGAGGCCGGGGTAGATGGTCCGCCCTGTCATGTCCCGCACATCGGCATCCCCGGGGATCTCCACAGAGCCCGACGGACCGATGGCCTCGATGCGGTTGTCGCGGATGACGATGTCGCCCCGCTCGATGACCTCGTCGCCGCGCATTGTGATGAGCCGTGCGTTTCGTAGCGCCAGGACGCCGCGCGGCTTGTCCTTGTCGACGACGATCTCGACGGTGAAGCGGTCGGCTTCGTAGACGGGGCCGCCCTCGTCATCATCCTCCTCGTCTTCGTCGGCCTCCTCGTCCTCGCTCTCGTCCTCCGTCGCCTCCTCGGCACGAGCCGTGGCCACCGAGTCGGCCACCAGCGAATCGCCCAGCGCCACGTCGTACTGGAAGTAGCTCTTGCCGATGGAGTAGTGGGCCACGGATCCGTCGTAGCTCCATCCCACGAAGTCGCCGCCCACGCGGGTCAGCCTTCGGGTGGGCATGGACGACGATCCCGACACCGAGACGGTGGGCGCCGCGCCACCGACACGGGGCACGGTGATGAGGAAGACGTTGCGATTGGCGCGGACCACGGCGCGGCGGCCGTCGGGCGAGAGGACCACCTCGTCAGGCGTCCCCGGGCCGCTCCCGGGGCTCGGCGCGGTGACCTTCACCAGCGTCCGGACGTCGGTGCCGTCGTAGCGCATGGAGATGAGTCCATCGCTTCCGGTCCACACGTACACCCGATTCGGGTCCGGGCCGGGATGCGGAGCGTTTCTGCCCTGCTGTGTCGTGCCGCCGCCCACCCAGGCGATCCGGCTGGGCTCGCCGCCGTCGGCGGGAAGCCAGACGTACTCCAGCTCCGCGGCGGGGTTGTGATTCCCGAAGTCCTCCAGGGTGCGCATCCGGTGCATCATCGACCCCCGCACCGCCAGGAGCCGCTCGCCGTCGGACGCGTAGGCCAATTTGTCGAAGAAGGCGGGCTGGGGCGTGAGGAGCTCGGGCTGGCCGCCACCATCGGCGCGCGTCCGCCAGATGTTGCCCCCAATGGAGTCGTCCCAGGTGACGTAGGCGATCCACTCTCCGTCGGGTGACCACACCGGGTCGTGCTGGACGGGGGCGGGGTCGGTGAGCTGCTCGGCGTCGCGGATCACCGGGTAGCCTTCCGTCTGCGTGCCCGACGCCTCGGGAAGGTCGGCGACGTACAGCCGGTCCAGGGCGGTGAAGACAATCCGCTCCCCGTCCGGTGACGGGCGCGCGCCGCGGATCTGAGAGACCGTCAGGCGCTCGTCGTCGATGGGATAATCGAAGAGGACCAGGGGGCCCAGTTCCTGCTCGACCCGGGCGGTGAAGGGGATCTCCGACGCATCGCCCGATGGCACCTCCACGCGCATGATCTTGCCGTCGTAGAAGGTGATGAGGGCTTCGGAGTCCGGCGTCCAGGCGGCGCCGGGATAGACGTCGCGGTCGCGGGTGCCGCCGCCCTGCGACTCGTCGCGCTGGACGCCCATGACCAGCCACGACTCCTCGTCGGTCTGGAGGTCGCGGAGCTTCAGTGCCTCGGTGGCGTCGAAGCGGGTGGCGTACACCAGCCACCGACCGTCCGGGCTGGGCATGGGGCGGAATGCGCCCTCGTGCTCGTGGGTCCGGACGCGGACTTCGCCCGTCTCGCGGTCGAGGAGGCCGATCTGGTAGGCGCCGACTTCGCGGGCGGAGGACTGGGGCGCTCCGGCTGCGGCATCGCTGCCGAGGTCCGCCGGACCCGCCCCGCCCGCCATGCCCGCGATGCCCGGGGCCCGGCCCAACTCCGGCCCGTGCCGGATCCCCGGCACGTCGAAGCCCCGGGGCAGCCGCCCGCGCAGGTTGAGCCAAACGTGCCGATCGTCGTCGCCGGCGAAGGCCGCGCCGATATGCGAGGCCGGCGCGCCATCGTCGTCGTCATGGCCGGTCACCTGAACGCCTGAACCTCCGTCGATGTGGTACAGCCACTGCTGGCCATCCTTCGTGGCCATCACGTAGTCACCATCCGGCGTCCACACCGGCGACATGTAGCTCTCCCGTTCGCCGTCGGTGAGTTGTCGGGCATCGCTGCCGTCGGCCTCGGCGATCCAGATGTTCTCCGAACCGTCCCGGTCGCTGACGAAGACGATGTGGGTCCCGTCCGGCGAGTACCGGGGCTGCATGTCGTAGCCCTGCCCCGACGTGATCCGCGCGGCTTCGCCGCCCTCCACCGGGAGCGTGTACAGATCGCCAAGGAGCTCGAAGACGATGGTCTCGCCGTCGGGCGAGAGGTCCAGCGAGATCCACGTCCCCTCGTCGGTGGTGAACTCCATCGTCCGCGTGGTGATGAGCGGGAGGGAGTTGGACTGCCGGGCGGCCCGGGCCGAGCTGTCGTTCTGTTCCACGGTCTGGGCCGTGGCGTCAGTGGCGAGAGGGGCCAGGGCCAGGAGGGCCAGGGTGGGGAAGGCTCGGGCGACCGTGATTCGACCCGAGCGGCAGGACGGCTTGGACGGGAGGCGCGGCATGGGCGGTGCGGAGGTGGGTTGCGGAGGTGGGCTACGGACGGCGGTAGGCGAGCGGTCGTCAGGATAAGGGGAGGACTTCGCGACCGCACGCGGGACACTCGTGGGGTGGATGACGCCTGTCGGCTTGCCGGATCGGAGTCGCTGTTGTACACTCGGCGCAGTCTACAACGCATACTCCGAGGTCGAGCATGTCCCCAGGACGCATTGCCGAGTTCGAGCAGATGGTCTTGCTCGCCATCCTACAAGCCGGTGATCAGGCCTACGCCCCGAACATCCGGGCCGTCCTCAAGGAGAGCGCACGCCGAAGCGTGTCGCGGGGCGCCCTGTACCGAACCTTCGACCGCATGGAGGCGAAGGGGCTCGTCGAGTGGGAAACCGATGAGTCGCATCCGATTCCGGAGCGGGGTGGGGCACCCATGCGGCGCTTCCGTGTCACCCCCGAGGGGCGTCGCGCCTTGCGCGTATCTCGCGAGGCCCTGCTGAAGCTCTGGGACGGGATCGAACCCGAACTGGAGAACGCATGACGACCCCTGCGCCTCCGCGGCTCGCAGAGCGCCTTCTGAGGCGGTGTCTCGGGTCGGTACCTGCCTCCGAAGCCATCGTCGGGGACCTCCGTCAGGAGTATGCGGGAGCGGTTCGCCGGCGCGGCGCGACGGTCGCGCGGGTGTGGTACTGGTGGGAGGCGGCGGGCATCGGGCTCGGATACGTCGCGGAGCGGATCGCGCCGACCGTCGTCGGCCGTGACCTGCTGGCGGGCTTTCGGGTCTTCCGAACGTCACCGGCCTTCGCCGGAGCCGTCGTCTTGACGCTCGCATTCGGAATCGGGGTGAACGCCACGATGTTCGGCGCCGTGGATCGCGTGCTCCTGAGTCCGCCGGAACACGTGCAGGACCACGAGACCCTGCGATTCCTCTACCTGTCCGGTCTCGGTGCGCGGTCTCTCAACGCGCCCCTGGCGTATTCGTTTCCCGACTACGAGGCGATTCGGGACCTCCCGGTGCTGGCTGGGGCGGCGGCCTATCGTCCGCGCCGACAGGTGACGATGGGTTCGGGCCTCGAGGCGCGCAGACCCCTCGTGCAGGACGCGACCTCCGAGTTCTTCCCTCTCCTGGGCGTCGTGCCGCAGCACGGCCGCTTCTTCGACGGCGGAGACGACCGCGACGGTGCGCCACCGGTGGCGGTCCTCAGTCACGGATTCTGGGAGCGGGAATTCGGAGGTGACGTCGGCGTGATCGGAACCGCCATCACCCTTGGTTTTCACACCTACGAGGTGATCGGGGTCGCCCCTCGCGGCTTTACCGGCGCCAACCTCGACCAGGTGGACGTGTGGGTCCCCCTCCGAATGAACGTGCCCCTGACGAGCAACTGGGGTGTGTTGGAATCGCGGGGAGCGGCCTGGCACAGGGTGGTGGTCCGTCTGGCGGACGGCGTGACGGACGATGAGGCCGAGGAGCAACTGACCGCTGCACATACATCGGCGGTGGCGGCGGCCATGGAGGTGGGCCCACCGGAGGATCACGACGACTCCGCGGGGGCGACGATCCACACGGGATCGTTCATGACGGCCCTCGGTCCCTTCGCCGAGACGGAGACGGCAATCACTCTGTGGTTGGCGGGAGTGAGTCTCCTTGTGCTCCTCATCGCCTGCGCCAACGTCGCCAACCTCATGCTCGCCCGTGGGCTCGATCGTCAGCGCGAACGGGCAGTCCGACTTGCCCTCGGCGTAGGCCGCGGGCGTCTGCTCACCCAGTCGTTGGGCGAGGCGTTGATCCTGGCGGCGACGGGTGGGTTGGCCGCCATGGTCATCGCCCGGTGGAGCGGGGTGGCGCTCTACGAGGTGCTGCTTCCCGGCATTCCGCTCCCCGATGCCATCGTCAGTCTGCGCCTCATGGGCTTTCTCATGCTCATGGTGGTGGCGACCACCGTGCTGGCCGGCGCTCTTCCGGCGCTCCAGGCGGTCCGCACCGCTCCGGGCGATGTGCTGCGACGAGCGCGGACGAGCGGAGCTCAGGGCCGCGCACGGGAACTCCTCACCCTCGGACAGGTCGCTTTGTCGACGGTCCTGCTCATCGGGGCCGGCCTCTTCGTGGCGATCCTGCAGAACGCCCAACGCGTGGACCTCGGCTTCGACCAGGAAGCCCTCGTCAACGTCGAGTTCGAGGGTCAGGCAGGCCTCGATGCGGATCGGCGGGATGCCTTGTATCGGGAGGCCCTCGAGATCGTGAGCGCGATGCCCGAAGTCGAGCGTGCCGTCCTGGCTCCCACGCCACGGTCGCTGTACGGCTGGGACGAGATGCACGACTTGCGAGCCAGCAGTACCGATTCCTTCCCCACCGTCCCGGAGGGCGGACCGTACACGTATGCGGGTACGGAGGGCTTCGTGGAGACAGCGGGGCTGCGGGTCGTCCGCGGCCGGACGTTCGAGCCTTCCGAGTACGATCTCGCCGCCGCGCCGGCGGTCATGGTGAGCCGGTCGCTCGCCGAGGGGGTTTGGCCGGGCATGGATCCGCTGGACGAGTGCATCGTTCTTCGAGAGGGTCCGGCGGAGTTGGGAGGCCCCGAGCCATGCCGACCCGTCGTCGGCGTCTACGAGGACATCAAGCGGTCCATCACCGACAGGACTTCGTGGTCGGTGTTGTGGCCGCACCCCGTCGAAGCCGGCGGCCTCCGGGGGATGTTGCTCCGCGCCTCGGGGGATCCCGCGGCATTGGCCGGTGCCGTTCGCGAGCGAGTCGCCGCCGTCTCCAGCGAGATCCGATACGTGCACGTGGTCCCGATGAGCGGCAGGACCGATGCGTGGCGGGGACCCTGGCGGATGGGTGCGACCCTCTTCTCGATCTTCGGGGCGCTGGCCCTGGCCGTGGCCGCCCTGGGCCTCTACAGCGTCCTCGCCTTCTCGGTGGCGCGCAGGCGCCGGGAGATCGGGATCCGAGCGGCTCTCGGTGCTCGCCGATCGAATCTCGCCGTCATGGTGGTGGGTCGGGCCGCACGACTGATCGCCTTGGGACTGGTTCTCGGCATCCTCGTGGCGCTGGTTGCCGGGCGCTTTCTGGAGGCCGTCCTTTTCGGGGTGCCCACGGTGAGCGTCCCGGTGTTCGGGGCGGTGGTCGTCTTGCTGGGGTCCGTGGGGCTTCTGGCGGCATGTGTCCCCGCCTGGCGGGCCATCGCCGTGGATCCGGTGGGGGCGATCGCCGCCGAGTGACGTCGGTCTCGGGGCCGTCAGGGTGGGGCGAGTGATGCCGGTTCCGGAGTTCTCCATGGATGTTGGGTTTACTGTTGGCGATCTCCAACATATGTTACCAACATGAAACCTGTACAAGTGATGATGGATCCCGCTCTTCTCGAGGCCCTCGACGCCACCGAGGAAGTGCAGCGCGACGGGCGTTCTGCGGTGTTTCGTCGTGCGGTTGCGGCGTACCTGAGGGACATCCAGAGGATGCACATCCGTGAATCGTACGTGCGGGCCTACGGCGAGGGCTCGGACGGCGCTGACGAGCTCTCGGGTTGGTCGGACGAAGGGACGTGGCCCCCCGAGTGAGTCGAGGCGAAATCCGCCTCTATGAGTTCAAGGGTCCCGGCAAGCGCCGTCCGGTCCTCGTTCTGACGCGCTCGGAGGTCATCGACCTGCTCGACACGGTGATGGTGGCTCCCATCACGTCGACGGTTCGGGGGGCGCCGAGCGAGGTCATCGTCGGTGTGTCCGAGGGTCTGAAGAAGCGGTCCGCTGTGAATCTCGATCACGTGCAGACGGTCGAGCAGAGACGCCTCGGTCAGTACGTGGGGACGGTGGCTCCCTCGACGATGGAGCAGGTCTGTCGGGCACTGGCCATCGCGGTGGGCTGCGAGCGGTAGGGCGTCGGGAACCTCCCCCTCGCGCCACCCCGCCTCGCGCCAGATGTTGGAAGCCCAACGCACCCGCGACCGGAGCTTCCCATGAGCGATCCCAAGGAGATGCCGTTCCTCGACCACCTGGAAGAGCTGCGTTGGCGCATCATCTGGAGCCTGCTCGCCATCGCTGCCGGAACGGTCGTCGGCGTCGTGGTGGCCATCCGGTTCGATCTGATCTCGGCGCTGACCGCACCCCTCTTCTCGGTGGTCGCGGATCTGTCCCAGGGAGACCCTGCGTTCCTGGGCCTGCTGTCGACGGAGCGGCTTGCGTTCATGAGTCTCACCGAGCCGTTCTTCTTCGTGATCAAGCTGGGGATGCTCTTCGGCATGGTCCTGGCCTCGCCCATCGTGGTCTACCAGTTCTGGGCTTTCCTCTCGCCGGCGCTGGAGGGGACGGAGCGGAAGGCCATCATTCCGACGTTCATGTTGGGCGCGGGGCTCTTCGGAGCCGGGGTCGCCATGGCCTATTTCGTGGCGCTGCCCATGACCATCCGGTTCCTCCTCCTTTTCGGGGCGGAGTGGTTCACCCCGGCCCTCACCGCCGGCTACTACATGTCCATGGTCCTGGGACTGCTCATGGCCTTTGGCCTGGCGTTCGAAGTCCCCGTGGTGATGCTGGTCCTCACCTCGCTGGGCCTCGTGACATCGCACTTCCTCAAGACCAAGCGGCGCCATGCGGTAGTTCTGATGGCCGTCATGGGTAGCGTGCTCACGCCGGGAGACTACTGGCAGGTGACCATCCTGCTCATGGGGCCGCTCCTCGCCCTGTACGAACTCGGGATCTGGCTGGCCGTTCGCGTCGAGCGGAAGCGGGCCGCGGGGGAGGGCGGAGGGCCTTCACTCACCTCGTCCCTGCTCGGGGTGGCGGCCGCCGCGACGTATCGCTGGAGAGCGCAGAAGGCGGTCGGGTAATGCGGGAAGGACCCTTCCATGTCCTTCCGGCTTCCCTATTCGCCGTGGCCGTCCTCGTCACCGCGGCGTGCTCCGACACCCCCGCCCCGGACGCCGGGACCTTCGTAGTGCGCGACTCTGCCGGCGTCGAGATCGTCGAGAGCGCGTCTTCGGTGTGGTCGGCGCCCCGGAGTGTCGAGGTCGAGCCCACCCTCCGGATCGGTCGGGAGGAAGAGGGTCCCTACCAGTTGGCCTTCGTGGGGAAAGCTCTCTTCCTCCAGGATGGGGGCATTGCCGTCATGGAGAGTAGAGCGCAGGAGGTGCGGATCTTCGACGCCGAAGGCCGCCACGAGACGACCCTCGGTCGCCGTGGGGAGGGGCCGGGCGAGTTCACGGGGCTGTCCTGGGTCCTGGAGTACTCGACGGATTCCATCGCCGCCTACGACTGGTCGCTTCGTCGGAGCACCATCTTTCATCGGGCCTCCGGCGCGTCGCGGAACGTGGTCCATCAGATCGAAGGCAACATCGCCGTGTTCGGACGCACCCGAGACGGCCCGCTTCTCCTCTACAGCCCCGGCGGCGGCTATCGGCCGGACCTCCCTCCTGGCCTGCAGTGGGTGTTCACCGACATCGCCGCCATGGACCCCTCCGACGGCTCCTTCCGAGTGATCGGGCGACTTCCCCAACGAGAGCAACTCGTCAAACCCGATGGCAACACGGGCCCGGTGATCCCGGGCCGATATGCCATCCAGGCGGTTGCCGACGACGGCTTCTACTGGGCCACCCCCGACCGGTACGAGATCGACTTCTTCGACGTCGACGGCGTGAAGCGACGCGTGATTCGGCGCCCCGTCGAGCCGCCTCCCGTTCGACAGGACGAGATCGATGCCTACATCGAAGCAGAGCTCGAGCGCGTCCGTCGCTTCGAGGGTGAGGCCGCCATCCCGAGGTACCGCCGGTCCTTCGAAGAGGCCTCGTATGGCCAGACGGCTCCCCTCTTCGCCGTGGCGTTTGTCGACCGGGATCAGCGACTCTGGGTGTCAGGCCCTGCATGGCCCGACTTTCGAAGCGCCCCGTCGGAGTGGTCGGTCTTCTCCGAGACCGGTGTGTGGCTCGGCGTCGTGACCACCCCGCCCGGGCTCCTAGTCTTCGACAGCCGGGGCGACGAGGTGCTCGGTGTCTGGACCGACGACCTGGGGGTGCCGTACGTGCAGGTGCATCGACTTCGCTAGGGAGCCACACCTCCACAACCTTGCCCCGTTCCGCCATCCGGCGGAGACTTCGACTCCCACGCTCCACCCCGATGCTCCCACGGAGATCATGAATGACCGATGAGCAGGACGAAGGCACCGGCGGATTGCTGAGCGACGAGCCCACGAAGATCGAGGGCTCTGCCCCGTGGGAGGCTCGCAGTGGGGCCCGCCCCGAAACCCGAGAGACGCCCCGCAAGAGGAATCAGCCCCGGATGCCCTCCGCCCCCCAGGTGCAGCTCGGCTTCCTGCTCGTGGTGGTCATCGGCATCAGCCTCCTCTTCCTGGCGATGATCGGCAACTTCCTCCTCACGCTCATCCTGGCGGGCATCTTCGCCGGCATGGCCCGACCCACCCATCTGTGGCTGGAGGCCAAGCTCGGCGAGAGGCCGAGAACGGCGGCGATGCTGACCGTCTTCGCTCTCCTCCTGCTCATCCTGGTCCCCCTGTCCGCGTTCTTCGCACTCGTGCTGTCGCAGGCGGTGGAGGTGAGCGACCAGGCCGGCCCCTGGATCAGTGAGCAGCTCAGTCGCTCGCCGGAGCTCTTCGCGTGGCTCCAGGGACTGCCGGTGGTGGGACCGACGGTCCCCGAGCAGAGCGAGTTGGTGGGCCGTGCCAGCGAGTTCGCCACCCGGGCCGGATCCTTCGTGATCAACAACCTGGGTGCGGCCACCACAGGAACCGTGGCGGTTTTTCTTCAGCTCTTCGTGATGCTGTACGCCATCTACTACTTCCTCATCGACGGTAAGGCGATCCTCGGCCGCATCCTGTACTACACGCCGCTGAAGGAAGAAGACGAAGAGGAGTTGGTCGACCAGTTCGTTTCGGTGACGCGGGCCACCATCAAGGGCTCGATCCTGGTGGGCCTCATCCAGGGAGGGCTGGCGGGATCGGCCTTCTTCCTCCTGGGTCTTCCGGGCGCGGCGTTCTGGTCCACGGTGATGGCGGTCCTGTCCATCATCCCGGTCCTGGGATCGGGGATCGTGTGGGCGCCGGCCTCGGTGATTCTGGTCATCACCGGCCGCGTGGGGGCCGGGGTCTTCCTGGCGATCTGGGGCCTCGTCGTGGTGGGCTTGGCGGACAACGTTCTCCGGCCCCGCTTCGTGGGACGGGACACCAAGATGCACGACCTCCTGGTGCTGCTGTCGACCTTCGGTGGCCTCGCCATGTTCGGCGTGGTGGGCTTCATGATCGGGCCGGTGGTGGGCGCGCTCTTCCTCACCGCCTGGAGACTGTACGGCACGGCCTTCAAGGGCCTGCTGCCGTCGGCGCCGGACTGGGCCGAGGAGGTCGTCGAAGAGGCGGGTTAGCGCCCTCCGAACAGCCCTCCGAAGAAGTCACCGTCGTTCCATGTGGGCCGCTCGGGCGTCTGGGCGATGAGGTAGCCGGTGAGGAAGTTGATCCGTGCGTGGTCGGCGCCGGCCTCATAGTGGAAGCCCTGCTCCACCTCGTCGAATGGCGTGTGGTAGCGCTCCTGCCGGAACGCCGTGTTCATGGCGCCGCCGTCCAGAGCCGGGTCTCCGGTCTCGAAGCCGCTCTTGATGAAGAGCGCGGGAATGCCCTGGCGGATGAAGGCGAAGTGATCGCTCCGGATGAACAGCACCTGCTCGGGAATGGGGTCGGGACCGATGCCGAGGCCCATGTGCTCCGCCGCCATCGCCACCGACTGTCCCATGCTCGAGTGATCGGCGCCGTAGGGCACGATGTCCAGCAGCGGATGGAAGAGGAACGGCATGTCGAGGGAGAAGTTGGCGACGATGCTCGACTGGGGGACGGTGGGGTTGTGCACGAAGTAGTCGGTGCCCAGGAGCCCCCACTCCTCGGCGGTGACGAAGAGGAAGAGGACGGACCGGTCCGGCGCCTCCGGCAGGCTGGCGTAGGCCTCGGCGATCTCCAGGACGATTGCGGCGCCGGATGCGTTGTCGTGGGCGCCGTTGTAGATGGAGTCGCCTTCCACGATGACACCGATGCCGAAGTGGTCGATGTGGGCCACGTAGGTGACGTGCTCCGCCGCCAGCGTCGGGTCGCTGCCCTCGAGCTTGGCCAGGACGTTCCACGAGTCGACGTCTTCATGGATGGTGGTGGTGGTCACGGTCACCGCCGCCGGCAGGTCGAAGGCCTGGGCCTCGCTCCGGGCCGCGCGGGCCACGGCGCTGTCCACGGGGGTGGGCGAGGCCTCGAAGAGCGCGGCTACCGCCGAGTGGTTGAGCGAGGCCGACACCCGCATCTCCTCGTCGCCACGGCTGGGCGTCCCGGCTTCGTCGAGCCAGGCGAAGCTGCCCCGCTTGGCTCGTGCGGCGTTCACGTCCCACCGCAGCCGCGGGTCGTCGGGAGCCCAGAACGTCATCGTCCCGACAGCGCCCCGGGACAGGGCTTCGGCGCCCTTGGTGGCCCCCGAGGAGTAGTAGGCCCGCTCGTTGCTGGGGAAGGCCGGCGGAGCGCCGCTGAGGTAGAGGACCACCTTGCCCTCCACGTCGATGTCGGCGTAGTCGTCGTAGCCCAGGCCGGGCGCGCTCACTCCGAACCCGACGAAGACCACCTGGGCGCTCCGCACCTGGACCGTCTCCCGGAGGGGATCGGCTCCCAGGTAGAAGTCGACGTCGTACGTGAGGGGTGTGGTGCCGGCGGGTGTCTCCACCGTCATGGCGCTGGCCGGCTCCACCACGGTGGCCCTCCGGAGGGGGACGGGCTGCTGGTACGTCCCGTCGACCCCGGCGGGTTGCAGGCCCATGGCCCGGAGCCTCTCTTCGACATACCGGGCCGCACCGGCGAAGCCGGCGGTCCCCGGGGCCCGACCCTCCAGGGAGTCGTGGGCCAGGACGCCGATGTGATCCTCGACGGTCCGGGCTTCGATACCGGCCAACGCCGCGGCGACTTCCGGGGCGTCGAGGTCGACGCCGGCCTGGGCGTCGGAGCAGGCCGCCGCGGCGAGGAGGGCTACCGAGGCCAGGCCCGCGCGTCGAAAGGCCGCGAGTCGGGGGGCCGAGAGTCGGAGGGCCGGGAGTCGGAGGGCCGGGAGAGAGCGTGACGTGAGATCAGGAGTCATGGATGGGCGCGATGGTGCAGACGGAGTCGGGGATAGCAGGGCGATGAGGATGCGCCCTCGCCGATGCCTGGGCAATCGCCGCACGGCGTCCGCGCCGCTGCGGGGGGCGCCGGCATTCGTGTTGTTCGCTTCCCTCGTGCTGCTCGCCCCCCTCGCCTGCGCCGCGCCGCGGCCGGGGACGGCTCCCTCCGTGGTCTCCGCCGAAGCGCCCGTCCTCCGGGTCGCCGCCTACAACATCAAGCACGGCCGGGGCATGGACGACGTGGTCGACCTGGTCCGCATCGCCGACGTCCTCCGTTCGCTCAACGCCGACGTCATCACCCTCCAGGAAGTCGACGACCGCACCGAGCGCACCGGCGGCGTCGACCAGGTCGCCGTCCTCGCCGAGCTTCTCGGCTACCGCGGCGTCCACGGGCCCCATCGACCCTATCAGGGCGGATACTACGGGAACGCCGTTCTCACCCGGCTCCCCATCCGCAACACCATCACCCATCCCATCCCCCCGGCCTCGGGAAGCGCCCTCGCCGTTCTGGAGGTGGAGGTGGCCACGGAGGCGGGGCCCGTGTCGGTGGTCTCCGTCCACCTGGCCGGGTCGCCCGACGAGCGGATGGCCCAGGGCGACGTCCTCACCGGACGTTTCGCCGACTCGTCGCACCCGGTGGTTCTCGCCGGCGACTTCAACGGCCGGCCGGACGACGCCGTGGTCCAGGCCCTGGCCCTGAACTGGACCATCTTGCCCAAGTTCGGTGCCCGCTTCACCTATCCCGCCGACGAGCCCGATCGCGAGATCGACTTCGTCATGATCCAGCGGGACGGTCCGCTTCGGGCCCTCCGTCACGTCGTCATCCACGAGCCCCTCGCTTCCGATCATCGGCCCCTCGTCGCCGATCTTCGGCTCCACTCTCCACCCCCGACGCCATGAAGCTCCTCCTTTGCAGTGACATCCACACGGACCACGACGCGGCTCGCTCCCTGGTCGAGCGGAGCGGCGACGCCGACGTGCTCGTCTGTGCCGGAGACCTGGCCGTCATGCGCGAGGGACTCCAGCCCGTCGTCGACATCCTGTCGGCGGCGCGCTGTCCCGCGGTCCTGGTGCCGGGCAACGGCGAGTCGTACGAGGAGCTGACCGCGGCGTGCGCGGCGTGGGACGATGGCCACGTGCTTCACGGCACGGGGTGCGAGATCGGAGGCGCGCCGTTCTGGGGTTTGGGCGGAGCCGTTCCCGTCACTCCCTTCGGCTCCTGGAGCTACGACTTCAGCGAACAGGAGGCGCGCGTGCTCCTGGCTGGCTGTCCGGAGGGCGCGGTGCTGGTCACACACTCGCCGCCTCAGGGCCATGTGGACTCTGCCGGGGGCGGGGAGCATCTCGGGAGTCGCGCGGTGCTGGAGACCATCGAGTCCGCGCGACCCAGGCTCGTCGTGTGCGGCCACATCCACGCCTGCTGGGAGCAGGAGTCGGCCGTCGGGGACACGCGCATCGTGAACGCCGGGCCGAAGGGCGTCTGGGCCGAGCTCTAGGCGCTCGTCCGACCCCCACGCCTCCTCCCCGCCTCACCCACTTGCGCCCGAGCCTGTAGTTAAACAGTGTTTTCAAACATTGTTTTAGGCCGGGAGGATGACGGATGGGCGCACGAGATTATCTGGGTGAGTTCGAGCTGGTGGTGCTGCTGGCCTTGGCCCGCCTGGGCCCGGAGGCGTACGGCGCCTCCATCCATGGAGAGATCCTCGAGCGGACGGGTCGGGACGTGTCCATCCCCTCGGTCTACGTGACGCTCAGGCGGATGGAGAAGAAGGGCCTGGTGGTCTCGTCGGTGGGGGACTCCGACGCCGAGGTCGCGCGCCCCACCCGCAACTACCGCCTCACCGACGACGGCCGGGAGGCCGTGGAGCGGTCCCGGGTCCTCTTCGAGAGCCTCTGGGACGGCGTCTCCCTCACCGAAGGAGCCGGGTCGTGACGCCGGGTGCGCCGCGGGACGGCGCACGCCCATCGGCCCTCGCCCGCTTCGTCGCAGGCCTCGGCGTGGATCGCGACGACCGGCCCGCCGCCCTCGCCGATCTGGAGGAGCGCTTCCGCGCGGTGGCGTCGGAGCGCGGCATGGGGGCGGCCCGACGCTGGTACGGGTGGCAGGCGCTCCGAGGCATCGGCCACCGCCTGGTCCCTGACATCGACCTCCTGAGCCGGAAGAGCTGGGAGGGCATCTGGGGTGACATCCGCCTACGCGGACGCATGCTGGTTCGGCGGCCGGTCTACTCCTTCGGCGTCCTGGGTACACTGGCCCTGGGGTTGGCGTCGGCCACCGTGGTGGGCGCCCTGGCGTGGACGGTCTGGCTCTCACCACTGCCCTTTCCCGACCCGGACCGGGTGGTGCGCCTCCTGGAAGTCGAGCCCCTGGATGCCGAGGCCGGCCCGGAGGCCGAAGCCACGCGGTGGCGTCTGTCGCCCCCGCTCATGGAGGACCTGCGCGACCGGGACTGGGCGACCGTCTCGGCGGTGGCGGGGGTCGCTCGAAACGCCTTCGACTGGCAGCGGGACGGCGAGCTGAGCCGGGTCACGGGCATCTCCGTCTCCCCCGAGTTCTTCGAGATCACCGGCGTCCGACCCCTCCACGGGCGGATCATCAGCGATGACCCCGACGCCCTCGAAGTGCTGCTCACCGACGACCTCTGGACCCGGGCCTACGGCGCCGATCCCTCGGTGGTGGGAAGCGAGACGATGATGCTGAACGGCGCCCCGTACTCGGTGGTGGGTGTCGTCGACCTGCCCTCGCCCTATCCGGGTGCGGGAGACGTCCTGGTCCCCTTGTCGTGGTCGGAGGAGCAGTTGGCCGCGGGTATGCGCGGCGCCCGGTACCTCGACGTCATCGCCCGGGTGAGGCCGGCCTTCACGGTGGCCGACGCCGCGGACGAGATGGCGAGAGTCATCGAAGAGACGGGACGGGTGCACCCGAACCATGCGGGATGGAGTGGCGACGCCGCGGTCTTGAGCGACGAGCTCATGGAGCCGTATCGGGGCGTGCTGGCCATGCTCCTGGCGGCGGGCGTGACCTTCCTCTTGCTGGCCGTCGTGAACGTGGGCGGCCTCGTCACGGCGCGGAGCGTGGAGGCCAGCGACGATCGCGGCGTCCGCCTCGCCGTGGGGGCCTCCAACGGCCGGCTCATGCGAGAGAGCGTCGTGGAGAGCACGCTTCTGAGCGGGTCCGCCGGCCTCGTCGCCCTGGCCCTGGCCCAGTGGCTCCTGCCGGCGGTGAAGCGACTCGTGCCGGCCGACGTCCCCCGGGTGGAGCTGGTGGACCTGACGTGGCCCGACGCCCTGTTGGTGATGGCCGTCGCTCTCGCCGCGGGGGCCTTCATCGGCGGTGCCTCCCACGCCGTCGCCCGACGGACGCCGGTGAGCGCGCGGCGGAGCAGGGGAGGCACAGCCCGGGCCGGAGGTCGCAACGCCGTCGTCGCCGGCCAGGTGGCGCTGACGGTGCTGCTCGCCAGCGCGGGAGCGGGCGTCCTCGCCACCTCCGTGCGACTGCAGAACGTCGACCTGGGATTCGAGCCCGAGGGCGTGTCGTCGACGCAGGTGATGCTCAGTTCCGAGCGTTATCCCGACAAGGAGGCCCGACGGCTCTTCTGGAGGAACCTCCTCGACGAGGTGGACGGACGGGGCCTCACGGCGTCCTTCGCCACGAGCCCTCCCATGGCCGGGGTGAACATGCCGTGGGGGTACCGCATCGAAGCCACCGACGACCAGTTCTTCGCCCAGTACCACATCGTCAGTCCCGACTACTTCTCCATCATCGGCATCGAGCTCCGTGAGGGCCGGACCTTCACGACGGCCGACGACGAGAACTCACCGGGTGTGGTGGTGGTGAACGAGGCGTTCGCGGAGGAGCACTTCCCCGAAGGAGACGCCGTGGGCCGGCGTATCCAGGTGGTGGCCGTGGAGAAGACCATCGTCGGTGTGGTGGAAGGCGCCCGCCACTTTGGCCCCGACCAGGACGTTCCGCCGGAGATCTACGCGCCGTACGCCCAGGACCCGTGGCCCCACGCCCAGATCATCGTGCCCGGCGACCCTGCCGACCTGGCGGGAGCGGTAGCGGCCGTCGCCGACGCCGTCGATCCGAACCTGGGGCTCCCCCCGTTGGCGTCGTACGATCGCTATGTCGTCGAGTGGTTCGCCGGGCTCAACCTGCAACTGGTCATCGTGGGCATCCTGTCCACCGTCGGCACCCTGCTGGCTACACTCGGCCTGTACGCTCTGGTCGCGTATCGCGTGAGCGCCCGGCGGCGTGAGATCGGGGTGCGACTCGCTCTGGGGGCCACGGCGTCACGGGTCTTCGCCGGGGTGGTACGGCACGGTCTATCGGTGACCGCGGTTGGGCTGGCTGTGGGGCTCACCGTCTGGTACGCCACCGGTCCGGTGACCCGGGAATGGCTGGGGGACGGGCAGCCCCGGAGTGCGTGGATCCCCCTCCTCGTAGCGGCGGGAGTGGCGGCCACGTGTGCCCTGGCGACGGCCCTTCCCGCCCGGGGATCGGTGCGAGTCGACCCCGCTCGGACGTTGAGAGAAGAGTAGTGCCGTGAAACAGCGGGGCGTATCTTCGCGTAAGACCCATCGGACGCCGCGCAGAGCGGTGCGCGAGACATCCGGGTATATGGCGGAGACAGGGAGACGACGATGGCCATGAGGTTTGCGGCGGGGCTTACAGCTACCGGAATCATCGGCTTCCTCCTGCTCGAAGCCCTCAAGATCCTCATGGTGCCCATCACCGCGTGGGTCATGGGCCTCCTGGCCATGGCGCTGAAGATCCTCCTCGTGGGCCTGGCCGTTGTGGCGGCCCTGGGTGCGGTGGGGCTGGGCGTCTACGTCTACCGGCGGACCCAGCGGGCCAGCGCCGACGCCTGAACCCAGGCTGCTCCTGAGCGCGGGACTTCTCCGACGGCTCGGAATCCACAACGTTTAAGGGCTCGCGATTGTCCCTGTAGTCGTCGGCCAGTGCCGACAACGTTCGGCTTCCCGACGCGGAAGCTTCTTTTTCGTCCCCCTGGTCTGATTTTGGATACATCATCCCGACGTCCATCGTCCCCGATCATCCTGCTGCTGGCCGTCGCCCTCACCGCTCCCGTCGTCCACACCCCCGGCGTGGCCGGCCAGGAAGCCGTCCGCCTCTCCGCAGGCGACTCCATCCGGGTCGACCGCGAAGTCGTGGGTCGCATCCTCTCCATCACGGGTCCCACCATGACGGTGGTGAGCCGCGAGGCCCCGCGGTGCCGGGCCGGCGAGATGCACGGCGACCGGCCCATCTGCGACCCCGCGCCGTTGGTGCGCCACACGTGGGACATCGGCGACGTGGTCATCGAGCGGCGCGCGGAGAAGTCCCACCTCATGCTTCGGACCCTGGCGGGTGGCGTCCTCGGTGCGGGAGCCTTCGGTGCGGCCGGGTACTTCCTTGGTCCCAACGTGGGCTTCGGTCAGGTCGAGGGCTGCCTCCTCGGCGATTCCAACATCACGTGCAAGACCGGCGAGCAGCGCTACACGCAGGACGAGATCGATCGCCGTCAGAAAGCCTCGGACCAGAAGAGGGGCGCCTTCTTTTTCGGCGTCATCGGCGGCACGGCCACGGCAATTCTGGTCAACAAGCTCTCCGTTGGCTGGGTGCGTATCGAGCCCGTTCTCTCCGCTGCCCAGGATGATCCGTGGGGACTGAGCGTGACCATCCCCGCCCGCTGAGGTCCCTCCTCCTTCTGGCCGGGCTTCTTCCCGCCCAGGTTCAGGCCGAAGCCCAGTCCCCGCCGGACGTCGGCGAGTCGTCCGATACGCCGGTGGAGATCACCTTCGTCGACGTAGGGCAGGGGGACGCCATCGTCGTCCAGGGCCCCGACGGGGTGGCGATGATGGTCGACGCCGGCTCGGCGAGCCCTCTCCAGGCCCTTTCACGGTTGGGTGTGGATTCTCTGGCCCTCGTCGTCGCCAGCCACCCCCACCGCGATCACATCGGCGGCATGGACGCGGTGCTCACGGCCCGCCCCGTCGCCCGCTACCTCGACTCGGGGGTGAGCCCCGAATCCGCGCTGCACGAGCGACTCCAGGCCACCCTCGACCGTCTGGGGGCCGTCGAGCAGCTGGTGGCCGTCGACACCACGCTCCGGGTCGGCGCGTTCACGGTGGAGGTGCTCGCCCCCGACGACCCTGCAGAGGGATCGGTGGGTCTCATCGTCCGCCACGGAGCGTTCTCGGTCTTCCTCCCAGGCGACGCCGAAGAGGACGAGTTGGCGGCGTGGCTCCGCCGAGGCGTGGTCCCCGAGGTGACCGTACTGAAGGCGTCGGACGGGGGGAGTCGCGCCGGCTTCACCCATGCGTTCGTCGAGGCGGTGGCGCCGGAGATGGTCGTGATCTCCGTGGGCGCCGGCAACGACCAGGGGCTTCCACGACCGGAAGCGATGACGGCGTACCGGCAACACGCTGACCCGGTGCTCCGGACCGACCTGGACGGCCACATCACCGTGCGTGGGTTTCCCGACGGCGGCTACGAAGTCCTCACCGGGGAGACGCTGGACGGGCGGCGGCTGCGCCCGGAACCGGACGCCGAGCCCGGGCCCGAGCCCGCCGGTCCCGTCTCCATCGACGTGGTCGTCAGCGCCCCCGGCACCCGGCTCCACGACCTCAACGGTGACTACGCCACCATCACCAACCAAACGGACGTGACCCTCGACCTGTCCGGGTGGAGTCTCTGCGACCTCACCACCCGATGCTTCCGCTTCCCGACGGGGACGTCTCTCCGCCCGGGGCGCGACGTGGTGGTCTACACCGGGTACGGCTACCCCGACGGCGTCTCGTTCTTCCAGAACAACGATCGCCGGGTGTGGAACGAGAACGGCGACGAGGCCACCCTGTACGACGAAGCCGGTCGCACCGTGGTGCGGCACGTGTACTGATGCCGCCGGTGCGACCGGCCAGGGACCGCGAAGACGCTACAGCTTGATGACCAGCGTCAGCGTCACGACGCTGTCCACTTCGTCGCTGGGCGTGAACACCGTGGTACCCGTCGGCGAGCCCCCGCCGTCGACGAGCGGAACGCTCAGGAGTGACGGCTTGTTGTCGAAGAGGAGCTGAAGAGAGGTCTTCAGCGCGAGCCGATCGGACATGGCCACCGACAGGGAGTTGACCCAATCGGCACGGAAGTCGTCGGTGTCCTCGATGTTCTCGTCTGCGACGAGGACCGAGGTGAACTGGGTCGTGGGCGTGAGTTGCTTCATGGCGTCCACGGAGAACCGCAGACCTCCGAACCCGTCATCGGCGCCTGGCGCCGGGCTCACGTCCTTCTGGATGGTGTACGTGGCGCCGAGATCGGTCTTGAAGCGCGCGGTCTCGGTGTCGACCCACGCGTTCCCGAGGCCGGCCACCAGAGCGTACCGGTTCTGGATCCCCGCGAAGGTGTTCCGGTCCCAGCCGGCGCCACCGAAGCCGTAGGCCGTCCCGAAGGAGCGGTCGTACCGGCCACGCGCAAAGTAGCTCTCGGCCGTGAGCTCCGAGTCCGTCGCCTCGTTCACGGTGAAGTTCGAAGCGGTGCCGGTGGCGGTGAGGGTGCGGAACGTCGTCTCACCCCGGATGCCGCCGAACTCGAGCTTGAACGTGTTGACGTCGGCGGCGCCGACGAAGGCGGACTTGAGCCCCAGGGTACTGGACGAGGCGTTGCCCGACGTGGACACGAAGCTGAGCTCCGTGCTGTTCTCCCACGCCCAACCGGCTTCCTGCGCCGCGAGCTCTACGCCGCCCGCCAGGGTGATGGCGACGGTGGCGAAGAGAGCGACGGCCATCTTGCGGCCCCAGCGGTCGCCGTCGGTGGTCCGTGTCCACGACCAGGGGTGGTGGGGACTCATGCTGCCCTCCCCGGAGGTGCGGAGCCGTGCCTGCCCCGACACGATGCGCCTGCGCTGGAGCTCCTGACGGGCTCGACGGATCCACATGGCGACGCCCAGGGACGTCGGTCCCACGGGATGAGGTCGGCGGCGGGTCTGGAACCCGATCTCGGCCGACAGCCGTGTTGGAGACTGCTCGGCGAGATCGGCGAGGGTATGGACCCCCGCCGCCTCGAGGATGGGAAGATCCCCGAGGCGAACGATGGTGGAAAGTTCAGAACGGTTCATGGTCGGCTCCTCAGCTCTGGGTCCGCAGGGCATCGCGGATCTCGGTGAGGAGCACTTCTTCGTTCGAAGGCGCAGGCGGTGCCTTGGGGGCTTCCTCTTCCTGGCGCTTCAGCTTGTTGAAGTTGCGCACCACCATGAAGACGGCGAACGCGACGATGAGGAAGGACACGATCGAGTTCACGAACATGCCGTAGTTGATGGTCACGGCGCCGGCTTCCTGAGCCGCCTCGAGGGTGGGGTACGGTCCGGCGACCGTGCCCTGCTGCAGCGTGACGAAGAGGTCGGTGAAGTCCACACCCCCCATGAGCAGGCCGATGGGCGGCATGAGAACGTCGTTGACGAGTGATGTCACCACGGTCCCGAAGGCCGCACCTACGATGATGCCCACGGCCATGTCGAGCATGTTGCCCTTGACCGCGAACTCCTTGAACTCCTTCAGCATGGATCTTGTCTCCGTTGAGGCGCGATCCGGTGGCCGACCCGTTCGGCTCACCTCTCATCGCGCGCCGTCACGGGGATAGACCGGGGCGCTGGGCAAAAGTCACATGCGGTGCCGAAGCGGCCTTCAATCGGGCGTTTCAGGGCATCGAGGGAGCGCGGCCTCGCTTGCGTTCCGGCTCCGGGATGTGACTTTCTCCGCCGGCAGGTGGTCCAAGGCTCCAACGAGGAACGCTCCAACCGAATGACGTTCGAACCCGACCTGACCGACGAGGAGTTGCTGGAGGTCGCGCGAGAGGCGCCGGAGGGAGACAACCGCTCCTTTGCCGAACTCGTGCGCAGACACCAGCAGCGGGTCTTCACCAACTGCCGGTACCTGACCGGCTCACCGACAGACGCCGAGGACCTGGCTCAAGAGGTGTTCGTGAAGGCGTTCTTCGGGTTGGCGGGGTTCGAGGGGCGGGCGTCGTTCGAGACCTGGATCACCCGAATCAAGACCAACCATTGCATAAACTTCGTGAAGAAGAAGCGGCTCGACACGGTGGACGTCGAGCCCGAGGTGGCAGCGAACGCGGCCCGCAAGGAGCCCGAGGCCGAGCGCCGGATGGAGCGTCAGGCGACGAAGGATCGCGTGGGCGCCGTGCTTCTGGAGATGACCGAGACGCTCCGTATTCCGCTCATCCTCAGGGACATGGACGGGCTGGCGTACGACGAGATCGCCGAGCAGCTGGGCGTCGGGTTGTCGGCGGTGAAGATGCGCATCAAGCGAGGCCGGGAGGAGTTCCGGCGTCTCTTCGACGAGATGCACGCCGACCAGGCCGTGGGGTGAGCCGTGGCTGACGACGACGCACCCGACCTCGACGACCTGGGCGAACCCATCGCCGAGCTCCGTGAGCTGCGGGACGAGCCCCCGTCGGGTTTCGTAGCCCGCTTGCTCGACCGCCTGCGGCGGCGCGACCTGAGCCGTCAGCTCACCACCCTCGGCTGGACGGGCTTCGCCGCCGTCCTGGTCGAGTTCCTGAAGTTGATGTTTTCGATGTTCGAAACGAGTCCACGCGACGAGGGAGGACCCGAGTAATGCAGCAAGTCCAAGATCAGTTGATCGCCACCTACCAGGGAGTCATCGACTCCCTCATCGCGTGGACGCCCCGGGTTCTCCTGGCCATCGTCCTCGTCGTCGTCGCCCTCGTTGTGGCCAAGATCGTCGAGCGCGTCATGCGTGCCGTCATGACCCGGCTCCGCTTCGACACGCTCACCGAGCGGATGGGGCTCGACCAGGCGATGCAGAAGATCGGCGTCCGCGAGTCGCTGAATCAGGTGGTGCCGCGCATCGTCTACTACCTGCTGCTCATCCTCTTCGCCAAGACCGCGGCCGACTCCATGGGGTTGGCGGCCATTTCCGACGCCATCGGCGCGTTCATGGCCTACCTGCCCAACGTCGTGGCCGCCGTCCTCATTCTCGTCCTGGGCAGCACCGCCGCCCAGTTCGCCGGCCGGGCCGTGTCCGAGTCGGCGGCCAACAGCGGCATCGAGTTCGCCGGCTCCCTGGGCTCCGTGGTTTCCGGCGTCTTGATGTTCGTCCTGGGCATCATGGCGGTGAGCCAGCTCCAGATCGACACGGAGATCATCCGGGTGGTCACGTCGGCGGTCCTCGCCGGGATGGCGCTGGCCTTCGGACTCACCTTCGGGCTGGGGAGCCGCGACCTGACCAGGAACATCCTCGCCGGCTTCTACGCCCGGAAGACGTTCAAGATCGGGGAGATGATGGAGATCCGCGGCGAGCGCGGCGAGCTCAAGACCATCACTCCGACCCAGACGCTCCTGCAGCAGGGCGACCAGGTGGTCGCCGTGGCGAACTCGGTCTTCCTGGACGACGTGGTGAAGCAGTAGCGCGAGGGCCGGCCTCGGCAGGGCCGAAGCGGTTGGATCCGTCTCAGCGCACCGGCGCCCAGAACATCGTCATCTCGTCGAGGCGAACGTCGGTGCGCTCGAGGGGGACCTCGAAGGTCTCGATCTCCGAGGCCTTCCCCTTCCACTCGTCCCAGATCTCGCCGAGCTCTTCGGTGAGCTCGTCCTCGAGATCTTCGATGACGCCGGTCTGCTCGTCGGCCTTCTCCTGAGCGCTCTTCAGGCGCTCCTGCGTCCGCCGCGTCTGGGAGCGCCGTGAGGCGATGCCCGACAGGCCACTGACTCTGCGTCGTCCGCCGAGGAACATGGAGAGGACCTGTCCGGCGCCGGCAATGACCTCCTGCTGCCTCCGCTGGCCCACGTCCACGTCCAACTCACGGATGCGGCGCTCGGCCTGTGCGAGACGCTTCTTGGCGCTCTCCACCTTCCGCTCGTAGCGGTCCCGAAGCTTCTCGGCGTCCTCGTCCGCCGCGTCTTCGGCGGCGGCGAGACAACGCTCCTCGAAGTCTTCCTCCGACTCCCCGGGCCGCGAGTAGAGCTTCAGCTCCTTGTTCCGGAAGAGGGCCAGCGTCTCGTCCTGGAACAGGCGTTCCTCCAGCGACTTCTCGACTTCCTTGAAGTAGGCCTTCTTCTCCACCGGCGCCTTGGGGAGGGCGTACCGCGCCTCCTCGGGAGCGGACGTTCCGAAGTCGCGCTCGTCGAAGTCCACCGCCACGGCGTCGTCGGCGTCGAAGGCCGCACGGAGGGGAAAGACCACGGCCTCCCACTCCTCCTCGTGGCGCACGTCTCCGACGCGCTCGTCGAAGAGCATGCGGATGCGCGTGGCCACACCGGGCTCCAGGCGCGTTCCCACGGGGTCGACCCCCACGTCACGGGCCCACGGCGCGCCCGGGTCCAGGTATCTGACCTTCACCCCCGAAGCCACCTTGGGTGGCACCGTGCTCTCGTCTTCGTCGAGCTCGGGCGCGTCGGCGGCTTCCGCGCTGGTAGAGGCCGCTTCGTACACGGCGTCCTCGGGCTTGAGGCGCAGGAGCTCGGCCCGGGTCAGCGGACCCCGGAGGTACGACATGGCCCAGCGGGTGGTGAAGAGGGAAGGCGTCGCCGACTTCGCGCTCTTCAGCAGGAACTCCCTCTTGCCGAGTTCGCCGATGCGGGCGTCCCAAGCGGAGACGTCCACCTCTCCCGACGACGAACGAAGGCCCTCGATGATGCGGGCTTTGTCCCGCTCGGTCTGCAGGCGGCCCACCATCCAGGTGCCGGCGTTGGACATGAGCTTGTAGTCCAGGTCCACGGGGTTCTGGGTGGCCATGACCATGCCCACACCGTGGGCCCGGGCCTGCTTGTACAGCGTCAGGATGGGGCGTTTGGTGGGCGGCTCGGCGGTGGGCGGCGCGAAGCCCATGACCTCGTCGGCGTAGATGAGCGCCTTCAGCTCGGAGGTGCCGGGCAGCTTGCGCATCCACGTGACGAACTTCGTCAGGAGCAGGGTGACGACGAACATCCGCTCCGAATCGGAGAGGTGGGCCAGATGGATGATGCTGGCCCGCGGGCGTCCGTCAGGGGCGTGCAGCAGAGCGCCGATGTCCAGCGGTTCGCCCGTCATCCACTCGGCGAAGGACGGAGACGCCATGAGACCGTTGAGCCGCATGGCGAGCTTCATCCGGTCCTTCTCCGGATAGAAGGTGTCCAGCTCGAAGACGCCGAGCTTGCGCATGGGCGGCGTCTGGATCTGGAGCAGCAGCGTGGGCAGGTCCAGTGAGCGCCCGTCCTGCCAGGCGTGCTCCACCAGATTCGAGATGAGGATGTGCTCCCGGCTGGTCAGGGGGTCGGCGTCGATCCCCGCCATGACCAGGAGGCCCGAGACCAGACCTTCGATCTCGTCGCGGATGGTCTCCCCGTGCTCGTCGAAGGAGACGTCCGGCGGGCTCAGGTCCCCCACCATGTTCAGGGGGATGCCCGCAGTGGATCCAGGCGTGATGACCCGCACGTCGACGCCATCGCGCAACGCCCGGAGGTCGTCGGCGCCCAGGCCCGATCCCGCCAGCCCCTTCTCCCACTTGGCGGCTTCCTTCGCCGCCAGCTCTCCGGCGGAGATCCCCTTCCGTTTGGCCTCACCCTGGTCCACCCAGGGCTCGAAGTCGCCAGGCTCGAAGGACGGGAAGTTGAGGAGGAGATTCCCCATGTCCCCTTTGGGATCGAGAATGAGGACGGGGACCCCGGAAGCCAGGATCTCCTCTACCAGGACGATGCCGAGACCGGTCTTGCCCGATCCGGTCATGCCGACGATGACGCCGTGGGTCGTGAGTCGATCGCTGTCGAGCTGCATCTGCTCGTCCGAGCGCTCGCCCGACTCCGCGTCGAGAATCTGTCCGAGGTAGAGCGATCCTGGCTTCCGGGTCATTCGGTCACTCCTCGTTGGGTCCGGAGGACCTCAGTCGTTGACGCCGAAGGCGATCTTCACCGTCGTCTTGTAGGCAGAGATCTTCCCGTCCTTCACCTGGGCGGTCATCGATCCCACCTGGATGCCGGTGATGTGGTCGACGCTCTTGCTGGCGACCCGTACGGCCTGGTCGGCGGCCTCGGCCCAGCCCTTCTCGGACGAACCGACGATCTCGATGACCTTCGCTACCTGATGCTTCATGGTGACTCCTGTGATGTGTGCAGAGGGGGTGTCTTGCGACGCTCTACTCGGTGGGAATGCGGAGCGTCTGCCCCGGATAGATGAGGTTGGGGTCCTTCAGCATGGGCTGGTTGGCCTCGAAGATCTCCATGTACCGCTTGGCCGCGCCCAACTGCTCCTTGGCGATGGCGCCGAGGGTGTCACCCTTCTGGACGGTGTAGAACGTCGCCTCGGGGGCGGGCTCCTCGACCTCCATGCGGTCGTCGACGGCCGACACGCCGGCGCAGTTGCCGATGGCGAGGATGACCTGCTCCTTCACCTTCTGGCTCGGCGCCTTGCCCGACACGGTGGCCACGCCGTCGTCGTATTTCACCTTCGGGTTCTCGATGCCGAGATCCATGTCGCGGACGAAGCGGAGGAGCTTGTTGCCCTCGCGGAGCTCGGCGAGCTCCTCGTCCTTCTGTGCTTCGGCGGCTGCCTCTTTCGGGGACTCACCGAGCCCCACTTTGGCGCCGGCTTCTCTCACGAAATTGAAGATTCCCACGGGTCCTCCTCTTTGCTGGAAACGCGTCTCGTCTGCGCGCCCGGTGCGTCTCGGGCGATCCTGAAAGGGCTCTGGGCCCACTAAAGGGCTCTAGGCCCACTCCCATCGACCGTACGGGAGGAGAAAAGTCACATCATTGTGGCATGTTCGGGAGTCGTCGTCTCGACGGCCACGCCGTCCACCGCTCGCCACACCTCGTCGAACACCCGTTCCGGGCCCACACGATCGACGATGCCCCCGGCCAGCAGCTTGTCGTGGAGCGGGCCCTTCACCCCGGAAAGGTGGACCCGGCCACCCGCGTCGTGGATCTCGTCGATGACCTGTTGGAGGACGTGGAGGCCCGTGGAATCGACGCGGTTCATGGGGTAGGCGTCGATGACCAGGGTGCGCGGTGAGGCGGGGGCGTGTGAGGTCTTGGCGAACGCCCGCCGGGCGGCGTCTCGGAAGGCCTCGGCGTTGCCGTAGAAGAGCGAAGCGTCGAGCCGGATGATGGCCAGCCCGTCCTCGACGATGGCTTCGGGATGGCGTGACAGGTTCTTGTACTGGCGCGTCCCGGGAATGCGTCCGAGTTCGGCGATGTGGGGCCGTGTGATCTGGTGGAGGACAACCACCATGGAGAGGGCAGCGCCGGCGACGATCCCCTCCTCGATGCCCAGGAGAAGGGTGGCGAAGAACGTCGCCGCCATGAGGGCGAAGTCCCGTCGGTCCAGGCGCCACAGCTCCCGTGCTCCGGCGACGTCGACCAGTCCCAGGACCGCGACGACGATGATGGCCGCCAGGATGGTCTTCGGGAGGTGATAGAAGAGGGGCGTGAGGAAGAGAAGCGTGACCGTGATGACGGCGACGCTGATGAGAGAAGACCGCTGGGAGCGGGCTCCGGCCTGGGCGTTCACGGCGGTGCGCGAGAAGCCACCGGTGACGGGGAACGCCTGAAAGGCAGAACCCGCCAGGTTGGCCAGCCCCAGGGCCTTGAGCTCCTGATCCGCGTCGATGTCGTAGCCGTTCTTCGACGCGTACACCTTCGCCACCGCGATGGACTCCATGAATCCCACCAGCGCAATGGCCAGCGCCACGGGCAGCAGGTCCATCAGGTCGCCGGTGGTGACGGCGACGCTCCCACCGAGGCCGGGGAGGTGGGGCATGGGCAGGCCCGACGGTACCTGGCCCACCACGGCGACGCCCCGGTCGGTGAAGGAGGCCGTCCACGAGATCAGCGTGCCTGCCACCACCAGCAGCATCGCTCCGGGTAGGCGCGGCCAGAAGCGTCGAAGGGCGAGGCCCAGGGCGATGGCGGTGACGCCCATGGCGAGAGTGATGGGGTGGACATCGGCCCACCCGGCGGCCGCTGCCGTCACCATCTCGTGGACGGGTCCTTTCGCCAGGTCCAGCCCGGTCAGCCCTCCGAGCTGGCTGGTGGCGATGATGATTGCGGCTGCCGACGTGAAGCCGGCGAGGACCGGGTGCGAGAGGAGATTGACCAGGAACCCGCCCCTGACCAGCCCGAGTGCGAGCTGTATGCCCCCCACCAGCGCCGACAGCGCCAGGGCCAGCGCCAGGTACCGCTCGGGGTCGCCGACGGCCAGCGGCGCCACGCCGTTGGCCACCAGCAAGGCCACCATGGCCACCGGACCCACCGCCAACTCCCGGGACGTCCCGAGGAGGGCGTACACCGCCAGCGGCACGAGCGCGGCGTACAGCCCGTACACGGGTGGCAGGCCCGCGATGAGGGCATAGGCCATGCCCTGGGGGATCAACATGACCCCGACGGTGACCCCGGCGGCCAGGTCCGAACGGACCGCGCCGGGAGCCTGCCCCCGAAGCGAGCGCGTCAGGGGCAGGCTCTCGAGGAGCTGGTTCAACTCAGGCGGCTCCCGCCGGCTCGCCCTTCTCCGCGCCGGATCGACCCGGCCACGAGTCGAACAGACCGTCGACCAGCGTCACGTCGTAGCCGCGACTGGCCAGTAGTGCGGCTGCGGCCGAAGCCCGGTTCCCGGACCGGCAGTACGTCAGGATCGGCTTGTCACGGGGCACCTCGTCCAGCCGGGTGGCGAGGCGAGTGTGGGCGATGTTGATGGCCCCTGGTACGTGGCCGGACCGGAACTCGGCGGCGTTCCGCACGTCGAGGATGGTGTACTCTCCGGCCTCGGTGTCGGCGGGGAGGTCGCGGAAGTCCATGCGGTCGATGATCTCTTCCGACAGATCACGCTCCACCAGCGCGCTGGGGGCGGTGTAGCCCGCCACGTGGTCGTACCCGATCCTGATGAGGGTACGGACCGCTTCTTCCAGATCCGCGTGATCGATGATCAGGTAGATCTCCGTCTCGGGATCGACGTACGAACCGACGATCATGGCGAAGTTGATGCCGAGTGGGGCGTGGAGGGAGCCGGGGACGTGCCCGGCCATGAAGCCCTTTCGGTCGGCGCGTGTGTCGACGATGACCGCACCGGACTCCGACCCCTTTTCCGCCAGCTCGTCGACGCTGCACGCCTTGGGCATGGGCAGATCGCCGAGGATGGGCACCCCGCTCTTGTTGAGCTTCTTCATCCGAGCGAAGTAGATGGGGGGCTCGGGCTGGCCGTCGAGAATGGCGTCCACGAATCCCTGCTCGTCCCGGAAGGAGAGCCCGGCGTTGAAGCGCCGCTCGTATCCGACCGTGGACTGTGGCACCGCGCCCAGGGCCTTGCCGCAGGCACTGCCGGCGCCGTGGCCGGGCCACACCTGGAGGTGATCGTCGAGATCCAGGAAGCGCTTGGTCGAGTCGAAGAGCCGTCGAGCCGAAGGCTCGCGTGCGCCCGCCACTCCCGCGGCGGTCTCGAGGAGGTCCGGCCTGCCCAGGTCGCCGACGAAGACGAAGTCACCCGACGCGATGCCGATGGGCTCACTGGCCCCGCCGCCGAGGTCGGTGACCAGAAAGCTCATGTGCTCTGGCGTGTGCCCCGGCGTGTGGATGGCCTGGATTCGGATGTTGCCCACCTGGAAGGCGTCGTTGTCCTTCAGGAAGTGGACGTCGTAGTCGCTGTCCTGAGCCCAGGTGTACTTCCAGTCCTCGTCGCCCTCGTCCGAGAGGTAGAGCTTCGTGCCGTGCTGCTCGGCGAACTCCCGAACCCCGGAGAGGAAGTCGGCGTGGATGTGGGTCTCGGTGGCGGCGACGATACGGAGGCCCTCCTCGTTGGCGATCTCCACGTAGCGATCGATGTCGCGTTCGGGGTCGATGACGAGGGCCTCACCGGTGCGCTGGCATCCGATGAGATAGGCGTATTGGGCGAGTTCTGGATCGAAGATTTGGCGAAAGAACATGATATGTCGTCTCAGAAAGGGTCAGCTGTGGGGAAGGCGAGGACGGAGGGCGCCGTAGGTCCAGACGCCGACGAGGGCGCTGAGGAACGCCACGATCATCACCGTGACGCCGTTGCCCAGAAGCACGTAGATGGGACCCGGACAGGCGCCGAGCAGGCCCCATCCCAGTCCGAAAGCGGTACCACCGAGCCAGTACTGGTAGCCCGGGGCCTTGAATCGGTCTTCGGGGATCTCCATGGGCCGATGCGTCACGGACCGGAGGCCGAGCTTCTTGATGAGCCAGACCCCGACGGCCCCGACGCCGACCGCCGAGCCGATGATCCCGTACATGTGGAAGGCCTGGAAGCGGAACATCTCCTGAATGCGGAACCAGGACACCACTTCCGAGCGGGTGAAGACGATTCCGAGGACGATGCCCAGCAGGAGGTAGGGCCAGAGCCGTTCCGGGCCTGTGGCCATGGACGAGTCACCGGCGGCTCGCGCGGGGTTCTGCGTATTCACGACCATCAGGAGCCACCTCCCAGGATCATCGGAAGGAGTAGGTGGGTGGCGATGAGTCCCCCGGCGAAGAAGCCGAGGACCGCCACCAACGACGTCACCCGAAGGGCGGACAGCCCCGAAATGGCGTGGCCCGAGGTGCATCCATTGGCGTAGCGGGTTCCGAAGCCGACCAGGAATCCGCCGACGACGATGAGGACCACACCCGCCGGCGTGGCGAGTCCGCTCCAGGAGAAGATCTCCGAGGGCACCAGCCCACCGAAGTCGGTGATGCCCAGGGCCGACAGGTCGGCCAGAGTCGCTTCGGAGATCATGACCTCATCGGGGCCCGTCAGGCCGGCGATCAGCCCGCCGATGACGAGTCCGACGACCATGGTCAGACGCCAGCTTCCCCGGTCACGCCATGAGTACGAGAAGTAGTCGAGGTTTCTGGGGAAGGTCGCCGCGCACACGTCACGGAACGTGGAGGACACGCCCCACTTTCGGCCGGCGTAGAGGTAGACGAGAGGGACGGCGAGCCCGATAAGCGGGCCCGCTACGTACCAGGGCCAGGGTTGGGTCAGGAAATCCATACTCAGCTTCCGGTGGACAGGAGGGCGCTCTGCTCTTCAGCCTGCTCTTCCAAGCGACTGCACATGATGGAGCAAAGCCGGTCGACGGAGGGGTCGGTGACGCTGTAGTAGGCGTACAGCCCCTCCTTGCGGCGATCGACGAAGTTCGACGCGCGCAGAATGGCCAGGTGCTTGGACACGTTGGCCTGGTTCAGGCCGGTGTCTTCCACCAAGTCCGAGACGGTCCGCTCACCCCCGAGCAGGACGTCGAGGATTCTGAGACGGGCCGGCTCGGCGAGGACGCGGAAGCGTTCCGCGACCAGTTCGAGGACTTCGGCTGGCAATCTCTGGTGCATAGGCGACTCGTTTCGGCGACGTGTCCGTCGTCGATTGGAAAGGACAGTAAATCATTACATGAACAGACAGTAATATAGCCCGTGAGTCGTGTCAACGGGTCCACGTGAGAGGGGCGAAGAAGGGGTGTGGTGGCGCGATCGGACGATGCCTTCATATTCGTCGAATCGGATCCCACGAACCTCACCCGGCCTCCATGCACCGACGCGCCATCCTCGCCCTCAACAGGCACCGCCTCACGGGCGCCCTCGCCATGCTCTCCATCGTCGTGGGCGCCGCCGCCTTGGACGCGGCGCCGGCGAGTGCCCAGGAGTCGTGGGACGAGTACCGGATCAACGCCATCCGCACGGCGGCTCCGCCGACGCTGGACGGCATCCTCGAGGAAGGGGTGTGGGAGCGCGCGGAGCGCCTGGAGGACTTCGTGCAGCAGGAGCCCGACGAGGGCGCTCCCTCGTCGGAGCGGACGGTGGTCTACCTCCTGTACGATGCCGAGAACCTCTACCTCGGCGTCCGGGCGTGGGACACCTCCACGCGCGGGGTCAACGCCACCGAGATGCGTCGCGACTCGGATCGCATCCTCGAAGAGGACAACGTCCAGATCATCCTCGACACGTTCAAGGACTCGCGGTCGGGGTACATGTTCGTCACCAACCCTCTCGGCGCTCAGCTCGATCAGCAGGTCTTCAACGAGGGGGAGGGGGCCCGGCCGGGGCTGCCCACGTCGAACATCAACCGCGACTGGGACGGGGTCTGGCACGTGGCGTCGCGCATCGTCGACGACGGCTGGGTGGCCGAGATCGCCATTCCCATGGTCACCCTCCGCTTCCCGGACAGCGGTCTGCAGAGCTGGGGCATCAACGTCATGCGGAACATCGGGAGCCGGAACGAACAGGCGTTCTGGGCGCCCATCTCCAAGGAGTTCACCATCGCCCGGGTGAGCATGGCCGGGAGCCTCGAGGGGATGCAGGAGTTGGATCGGGGCCTGGACCTCCGCGTCACGCCCTTCGTCACCAGCGGAGCGAGCCGCGTACTGGAGAGCCAGAACGAGGTCGACAACTGGGACCGTGAGGTCGGCGTCGACATGAAGTATGGCATCACCGCCGGCCTCAACCTCGACCTGACCGTGAACACCGACTTCGCCCAGGCGGAGGTGGACGACGAGCAGGTGAACCTCACCCGCTTTCCCCTCTTCTTCCCCGAGAAGCGCGACTTCTTCCTGGAGAACTCCGGCCAATTCAACGTGGGATCCGCCCTCGCCTTCAACCGCCATGTCGACCTCTTCTTCAGTCGGCGGATCGGCCTGTCGTCGGATGGGGCGGTGCCCATCATCGGTGGCGCTCGTCTCACCGGGAAGATCGGTCGGAACGACATCGCCGTGATGGACGTCCAGACGGACAACGCCTTCGGAGAGTCGGGCGAGAACTTCCTCGTCGCCAAGTACAGCCGGAACCTCTGGGGTCGCTCCCGGGTGGGCGGCCTCTTCATCAACAAGGCCGAGACCGACGGCGACCACTTCAACCGGACGTACGCGGTCGACGCGACACTGGCTCCGCATCCCAACTTCACCGTCCTCGGCTTCATTGCGAAGACGGAGACGCCCCGCACGATGCCCCTGCCCGCCGACGCCGAGGGGTTCGGTGAGATGGGCGCCTACGTGAACGCCACCTGGCTCGATCAGAACTGGCGCTTCTACGGCGAGTACGTCGATCTGGAGAACGACTTCAATCCCGAGGTCGGCTTCCTGCCCCGGGCTGGAATCCGGACGACCAAGCTCCACGTCGAGCGCAATCCCCGCCCCGACCGGTGGGGGATCCGTGTCCTGTCACCGATGGTGAACTGGACGTACACCACCGACCAGACGGGCCGTCGGGTGGCCCAGCGGTGGCACTACATGCTGGGCACCCGCTTCGACAACGGGGCGTACCTCAACATCTGGCTGAACGACCACTTCGACCGGGTGGACCAGGCGTTCACCCTCAACGGCGTGACGATTCCGGGGGGCGACTACTCGTTCGCCGAGTGGCGCTTCTCCTTCGACAGCAACCCGGCCCGGCGGGTCTACTACGGCCTCATGTACTCGCCTCAGGACTTCTATGGCGGGACGCGGGACGACGTGCAGTTCAGGCTCGGCGCCCGACTCACCGACCGCTTCTCGTCGGAGGCCCAGTACACGCGGAACTCCGTCGAGCTGCCCGGGGGCTCCTTCGACGTGGACCTGGCCGCGCTGCGCATCGATCTGGCCCTGTCGCCGACCATGACACTCCGCTCGGTGACGCAGTACAACTCCCTCTCGGACCAATTCGGTACCAGCGCCCGCTTCCGTTGGACGTACCGGCCGGGGAGCGACCTCTACCTGGTGTACGACGAGGTGCGCCGGGACCCCGAGACCCTCTTCGAGTACCGCGACCGTCGGATCATTCTGAAGGCGACGTATCTGCTGACACGGTAGCCACCGACCGTTTCAGTCCCGGGTACGCCACGCCCAGCGCCACCGCGCGGGCCACGACGTAGACGATGAACGCCAGCCACAGGCCGAGGTTCTCGTAGGTGCGCGTCAACGCGAACGAGAGGGCCACGAAGGCGGCGAAGGACGCGATGCTGGCGTTTCGCATGGCCCGTGTGGCCGTTGCGCCGATGAAGATCCCGTCGAGCTGGAAGGCCGGGAACGAGAGCATCACATACACCGCGGCGTAGGGAAGAAACGTCAGCGCTTCGCTCCGCACCGTCGCCAGGTCCGTGAGTCCTCCGATGGCCAGCGGACCCAGGAGGGCGACGGCGACGCCCAACCCCACGGCGCTCATCGCCGCCAGCTCCGTGGCCGAACGGACGGCCTCGTCGAAGAGGCGCTGACGCCCTCCACCCACGGCACGCCCCACGTGGATCTCCGTGGCGTGAGCGTATCCGTCGAGGAGGTACGCGCTGAGCCCGATGAGCTGGAGGAGGACGTGGTTGGCGGCGAGGATCTCGTCGCCGAACAGGGCGCCCTGATTGGTGAACCACGCGAAGCCCAGGAGGAGGAAGAGCGTCCGGACCATGATGTCGCCGTTGGCGCCCAGCGTCCTGGCGGCCTTCGCCCGGTCCAGGATGCGCTCCCAGGGCAGGAAGGGCTCGTCGTCGGCACGCTCTTCCCGCAGGACTTTCACCACCAACAGCAGCCCTACGAAGAGGGTGGTCCACTCCGCCAACGCCGTGCCCATGGCGATGCCCTCCACGCCCCAGCCCAGGACGCCGGCGAAGAGCACGTCGAGGCCGATGTTCAGGCCGTTGAGGAGGACCTGGGTGACGAGGAGGTACCGGGTGCGGCCCAGGCCCACGAAGGTGCCGAGGAGGGCGAAGATGCCCAGCGCCGCCGGAGCCCCCCAGATGCGCAGGTCGTAGTAGCCGCGGGTCAGCCGCTCGACCTGGGGCGTGGCGCCCAACAGCTCGAGGGCCATCCATGCGATGGGCTCCTGGAGGACGAGGAGGGTGACGCCGATGCCTCCGGCGAGGAGGAGGGCGCGGCCCAGCGTGGCCCGGACTTCAGCCGAGTCGCCGGCCCCCGACGCCTGGGCCGTGAAGCCCGTTGTGCCCATGCGGAGAAAGCCGAAGCTCCAGTACACGAAGCTGAAGATGAGGGCGCCGAGTGCGATGGCGCCCAGCTCCTCCACCGAGCCCGTGTTCCCGATGACCGCCGTGTCGGCGAGCCCCAGCAGGGGAACCGCCACGTTGGCGAGGACGATGGGCCACGCCAGGCCCAGGATCGCCGTGCGCGTGACGTCGGGTGGAGTCCGGCTCAGCCGCCCGACCCCAGGCCCGTGAGGCGGATGCTCATCTCACGAAGACGGCGTCGCGACTCCATGTCGTACGCCTGAGCGTTGGCGCGCTGCGGCTCCAGTTGATTGAAGAACTGACCACCCTCGATCTCGTCGGAGACGATGAGTTGCATGACCGCGTCGGCGCCCTCGTCGATGGTGGCGCGCGGCTCCACGCCGAGACGCTGCACCATGCCCGTGGGCATGTACGTCGCGGGGTGGAGGGCGTTCACCATGATGTCCTTGCCCTGGAGCTCCTCGTGCAGGTCGAAGGTGAAGGCGATCTGGGCGAGCTTGCTCTGGCCGTACGCGCGCCTGCCACTGAAGTCACGCTGGATCTGGGGATCGTCCCAGTCGATGGGGCTCTGGGCCAGCGACGACACGTTCACGATCCTCGACGGAGCGCTCTCCTCGATCATGGGGAGCAGCATGTGCGTCAGGAGGAAGGGAGCCAGGTAGTTCACCTGGAAGCGGAACTCGTTGCCGTCCTCGGAGACGAGTCGTTCGTCGGGGGCCGATCCGAATCCGGCGTTGTTCACGAGCACGTCCAGGCGGTCGTAGTCGGCGAGGATCGTGCGCGCCAGGCGGCGCACGTCGTCGAAGGACGAGAAGTCCGCCTGGACGAAGCGGGCACTCCCCGCCATGGCGTCGATCTCCGCGACCACCGCCAGACCCCGCGCCTCGTTGCGGCCGTGGACGATGACATGGGCGCCCATCTCTCCGAGGCGCAGGGCGACCTCCCGGCCCAGCCCGCTCGTCGAGCCGGTGACGAGGACGACCTGCTGGCCTTCGGTCGGAGCCAATCCACTCTGACCGACAGCCGGCGCCGACCACCCGAGGAAGAGGGCGGCGGCCATGCAGAAGGCCGCGAAAGACCGCGCTCTACGGGGTCGCTGCGCGTGGGGGCGAATGCTCACGGGGCGGATGCTCACGGGGCGAGTACTCTCGAATGGGATGCTCGGGTGGCAATGGTACGCCCGGAGGCTGCCCCTCGCACGCTACGGGCGATCCTCGCAGGCCTTCGGCGCCACCTCCACCGGCTTCGACGCCGCTGGCGAGGTCGCCGGCTCACCGAACCAGTGCACCGCCAGATAGACCCACCAGGCGCGGACCCGCCACATCCCGTCCTCACGGCACATCCGCTGGAGCTCGCGATCCGCCTTTTCGCGCCAGATCCCGGCGTCCACGGCCCCCAGGCGCATGAGCTGGTACAGGGCGTCGTGAACCAGCGAGCCACGCATGAAGCTCGGGGTGTCCACGGACGGGCCGGAGGGACCGTCCCATGCGTATCCGCGCCGAATGGTCAGCGTCCCTTCCAGGGTGAGGCTGACGTACTCCGTCGACACGGGTTCGTCCGGGTAGATGGCCACCGCGTCCACGTGGGGCTGCCGGAGCTGGTACTTGTAGCCGCTCCGGTAGCTGATGCACCGCAGGGTCACGGTCGGCCCGCTCGAAGGGAGGTGCGACGGGGAGTGGACACGCGGGGCTCTCCATGGAAGCGAGTCGAGAGAGGCGGCCACCTCAACCTCTGGCCCGAGTCGACGGGATACAAGAGGGTCCGGATCGCGCTGGAGGTCGATGCGAGCGCGTCGTACGTTCGGGCATGCTGGCGACCCCCGACGATCCCTGGTCCGGACTCACACCCGCGGACCTCCCGTCCCTCCTGGGCGACGTTCCCATCGAGTGGTGGGTCAGCGGTGGCTGGGCGCTCGACCTCTGGCTCGGCCGGGAAACCCGCTCGCACGGAGATCTCGATATCGGATGTCGGGTCCATGATGTCGTCGACTTCCTGCACTCCCTCGATGGGTGGGAAGCCTACCGCGCCGAAGCTGGACGGATCTCGCCATTGCCGCGGCCTCTCATAACGGCTCCCCGAGGGGTCTGGCTCCGGCGGTCCGGGCGAGACGCCTGGGATCTCCAGCTCATGCCCGAACAGGAGCATGCGGGGCAGTGGCTGTATCGACGGGATCCCGCCCTCGAGCGTCCCTTCACCGAGGTCGTCTGGCGCACCGACTCTGGGGTCCTCGCACTTCGGCCCGAGGTGCAGCTGCTCTACAAGGCGAAGGAGATCCGACCGCTGGATCAGGCCGATTTCGACCTCGTGGTTTCCACGCTCGATCCGACGGCAGCAGCGTGGCTGACCATGGCCCTCGAGACCACGGCGCCGTCGTGCCCCTGGTTGGAGCGCCTCGCCGCCACGCCCCCGGCCTCGTCAGGCGCGGGGTAGCGCATCCTGGCCGCGACGCCCACCGTGAGCGCTCGCGCGAGAGGTCCTGGACCCATGGGTGGAGTACATGGCTGAGAGGGAGTCCTTCCTGGCACGTGCCGCGGCCGTGCTGAGTGTCGTCTTGTCACTGGCCCTCGTGGCGTACGAGATCCGTCAGAACACCAAAGCCATCGTGGGTCAGACCATCCAGGCCGTGGCCGAACAGCAGACGGCGCTGGTCGTGCTCGGAATCCAGGACCCCGACCTGCGCAGCGCCTGGAGTCTGGCATTCGTCGATCCGACCCAGCTCGATGCCCAGCAGCGGTCCCTTCTCGGTTGGTACTACACCGCTGCCATGCGGCACACCGAGAATCGCTTTCGCCAGTACCAGCTCGGCATGCTGGACGCACGCGACCTCGCCGGCCTCGGCTCACAGGGCAACCTGTTCCGGAACCCGTACTTCGAGATCTGGTGGCCCCAGCAACAGGATCAGTTCCCCACCGAGTTCAGGGAGTACGTCGAGCGCGACCTGCTGCCGCTGGGCATGGAGCCACGACTTGGACCGTCCTCGGAGACTCGGTAGCGTCCTGACCTGCTGACGATCTCAGCGGCCAGGCTTCGCCCAACCGGTGGCCTGCCTCACGAGGGAATCGTCTTCCGAGTGCTCTCGACCCGAGCCTGTTTCAGCTGAAACTGGCCGGGTCCTCCCGGGGACCTCGGACGCCCTCACGGCCCGCCCTCGAGCCGGGAAGCATCCCCCGACCCCAGGGCATCGTCACGCTGCGCCCCCTTCGCGACCGCGAGCACCCCGGCTCCCAGTCCAGCGCCGAGAGATCCTCCCACGCCCGCGAACCACAAGCCGATGCCCAGGGGCGGCGCCGATCCAACGATGAGTGATGCCACCAGGACGGGACCGACGGCACCAGCGACGGCCCCGAGGGCGCCGCCCCGCCAGAGACTCACATCGTCCAGGTCCCGGCCGCCCGAGGTGGCGGCCAGCAGCAGTCCGAAGCCGACCCCCGTCGCGGCGCCTAGGACTCCCCAGATCGCCGCCATGGTCCCCAACGACATCCCGTAGAACCCGTAACCGCCGGTGAGGCCTTCGACGAGAAACCAGCCGCCGCCGATGCAGGCTCCGACGAAGCCCCCCATGGTGCCGAGGCCGAACAGGCCCCTCAATCGATGCAGCCAACGCTTCATCTCGCCGCCTGGCTATGAACGAGCTCGATATTTCATGTTCATGTAGCGGTCACCCGACTGGAGCTCGTCGAGCATCTGGTGGAGACGCTTCATGCGGGTGGCCGGGCGCTTGGCTCTCGAGATCCAACCGAGGTAGTCGTTTCGCTGGTAGGGCGGTCGTTTCCCATACGCTTCCATGAGCCCCCGTTCGTTCAGGGCATCCTCGACGAAGGAGGGCATGGGATTGATGGGCCGTTTCAGCGACATGGTGTCCTCCGCTTCATGGTTCGCCGGCGTGGCTCCCGGGTCCACGAGCGATGCCGCGCCATCATCCGTCGGGCAGCAACGAGAACGGATCGTCGGCGCCCCGCGCCCGCGCCGTCAGATCCGAAATCGCCCGCGGCAGATCGTCGTCGTAGAGCTCCAGGAGGGCGTCGAAGTCGGCGAGCCGGTGGTAGTACCGGTACCGTGAAAGCAACGTGGCGTTGTTCAACGGATCCCTTCGGAAGCTCCCGAAGGTGAGGGACTCGAACGACGGGGCGAGCTCGTCGTCGAACCGCTGGATCGCCGCCGCGAAGACCTCCTCCCGGCGAGCGAGCTTCCCCGCCTGATCCAGGTTCTGGTCGTAGTAGACCACCTGGAGTTCGGCGACGAGGTCGTCGATGTAGGCGCCGAACCGCTGGACGTCCCTCCACCGGGCCTGGGCCCGTTGGCACCTCACCGTGTCGGGGCCACCGCCCTCCCGGGTGCAGAAGAAGCGGATGGCGGCCACCCGGCCGACGAACGTCGCCAGGCTCTCGTTGAAGGTCACATGACCGGGGACGAACAGCTCCCGGTGGGTGAGTTCGTGGAAGGTGGTGGTGACGACCTCGACGTCATCCACGCGCAGCGTAGCCGAAACCACGGGATCGTTGAACCAGCCCAAGGTGCTGAACGCCGACGTCGGTCTCACGAAGGCGTCGTAGCCGTCCTCCCGCAGGTCCTCGGCTTCCGCCAGCGCCCCGTCCAGCGAGAAGTGTCCCTTGTAGGGCACGCGTCCGACGACGGGGAACCACCAGGTCTTGGGTACCAGCCGGTCCCGGTACGCCGCCGAGACGACGAGAGCCAGGGTGTCGCTCGCGAGCTCGGTGTACTGGGTGTAGGCCTCGCCGACGTCGAAGCCCAGGTCGTCCGAGGCGAAGCGCCGAGCGTCCATGATCCACGCCAGCTTCGCCCGGGTGTCGGCGTCCACCGCGGTGTCGGCCAGAACCCGGTGAATGGGCTGACGGGCCCTGAGGATGCCGACCTCGGCGATTCCCGCCTTCACCACGTAGACGGGGGAGCACGCTCCGGACGCGGCCACGAGGAGGGCGCCGACGAGCGCGGTCAGCCCTCGTCGACGCCTATCGTCTCGCGTCGCCCAACCTCGACTTGTCACGCCTGTGGCGCCCACGGCATCTCCCTTCGCCCGTAGTTGCTGCCCCTTAGTTGCTGCCCCCGCCGCCGAGGGACCGCATGAGCGGGACACCGCCCTCGGTGGGCACGTACACGACGGAGCCCGCAGGGAGGGTGCCGAGCTGCTCGATGTAGTGGAAGGTCAGGTACGCCGGGGTCAGGCCCTCGGAGATGATCTTCTGTGCCTCGGCGATTCCCTTGGCCTCCTCGATGGCCTGCTGGGCGCGCTCCTGGATGATCTCCGTCTGGAAGCGCTCCTGCTCCACTTCCTGCTCACGCTCGAGCTTGGCTTCGATGGCTTCCCGGACGCGGGGCGGCGCCTGGACGTCGCGAACGAAGACCTCCACGACCTCGATGCGGTCGCCGGCCTTGTCCTGGATGGCTTCGTGCATGTCCGTGGCGATCTCACGACGGTTCGGCGAGAAGATCTCGTTGATGGACTTGGTGGCCACCGCGTCGCGGACGCCGTTCCGCATGGCGTTGAGGACGATGCTGCTCTTGATGTTGTCCTCCTCCCCCAGCCGCTGATACAGGTCCGGGGCGTTGGAGCCGTCGAGGCGGAAGAGGATGGCGACCTCGAGGGTCACGTTGAGCTGCTCGCTCGTCTGCGCCTCGATGATCTCCACACCGCCGCCGGACGGGAAGCTCTGCTCACGCACGGACATCTTCTCGATGCTGGCCAGCGGATTCACCACGTGGACGCCCTCCATGAGGGGTTCGGGATCGACACTTCCGAGAAAGTGCTTCACACCCACCTCACCCACGGAAACCACGGTGAACGCATTCCCGATGATGAGCGCGACGCCCGCCAACATGATGCCGTAGCTGGCCACCTTGGTGGTTCCGGCGGCGGAGGGTTTGCCCGAGGCCGCACCGGCGGCGCGCACCACGCCTCCGACGAGGATCACGAACATCGCCAGGATGATTTGGCCCATCGTTCAACTCCTTCGATGAAGGTCCTCGCCACGCATCGGCGAGAACACTCGGATAGCAGGTCGTTTCAGATCGAATACGTGCGGGACGCGCCGATTCTTCGAGGCTCCCCGGAGGCGAAGTGCACCGGGGGCGCTCACGCGCCATCCTCTCCCAGATAGGTCCGATCGTCGGGATCCACGGCGATACGCAACTCCACCAAGTCGGCGTCGGCGGCGATTTCGGGTGGTGTCGTGTCGGCAGCGGCGCGGAGCGCGGCGGCGGCGTCGGCCGCGTCCACCACGAACGTGTGGTACCGCTGGCGGCTACCGCCGTATCGGACGGTGACTTGGAAGCGCATGCCGCAATCTACCGATGGTCGGACTCCGTACCTATCCTCCGTGATGAGGTTGATCTACCAACTCGCCGTCTCCGCCCTGCGTGCGCTCTCGCCCCTCCTCGCTCTGGGAGGGGGCAAGCTGGCCAAGGGGATGGCGGGTCGACGGCACGCGGACCAGGCTTTGGCGACGTGGGGAAGCACCCTCCGTGACCCGGCCCGGCCGACGGTGTGGATCCACGCCCCCAGCGTAGGGGAGGGACTCCAGGCACGAGCGGTGAAGGACGCCCTCCTCCGGCGCCGGCCCGAGCTCCAGGTGGTCTTCACCCACTTCTCCCCGTCCGCCGAGCCCCTGGCCGCGAACTTCGGCGCCGACGCGTCGTCGTACCTGCCGTGGGATCTCCGAGGGCCGGTGGCGCGAACCCTGGACGGGGTCCAGCCGGACCTGCTGGTGTTCACCAAGACCGAGATCTGGCCGGTCCTCGTCGCCGAAGCGAAGCGTAGGGGTGTCCCGGTGGCCATCGTCGGAGCGACGGTACCCGATGGCGCCGGTCGGACGCGGCTTCCCGCTCGCCTCGTTCTGGGCGAGGCCTGGAAGGCCCTCGATGCCGCGTGCGCCATCGCCGAGGCCGACGCGCAGCGATTGACGGCGCTGGGTGTTCCGCAGGCCACCGTGCACACCACAGGGGACCCGGGCATCGACTCCGCCGCCGCCAGGCTGGCCGCGGCCGACCCCGATGCGCCCTATCTCCAGGCCCTCCGGGTCGACCCACGGCCCACGGTGGTGGCGGGCTCCACCTGGCCCAGCGACGACGCCGTGCTGCTCCCCGCACTCCGCCGACTCCGGGACCGGGTGGAAGGACTCAGGATCGTCCTCGCGCCCCACGAGCCGACTGCCGACGTGGTGGCGAGTCTGGTCCGGCGTCTCGACGCCGAGGGCTGGGCGTCGTCGACCCTGGAGTCGGTGCAAGCAGCCGGGCCTCAGGGCGCCGGCTGGAACGCCGTCGTGGTCGACAGGGTGGGGATCCTGGCCCACCTCTACGAAGTGGCCACCGCGTCGTACGTCGGCGGCGGGTTCCATGACGACGGGCTCCACTCCGTCCTCGAGCCTGCGGCGGCCGCATCACCGGTGGTGTTCGGGCCCCGTCACTCCAACGCGCGGGCCGCGGGTGACCTCCTCGAGTCCGGCGGCGCGAAGCTTGCAACGAACCCAGAGGATTTGACGGCGATCCTCGCGGGTTGGTTCGAGGATCCTCGAAAACGAGATCATACTGGACGGTGTGCCCGCCAGTATATTGAAGGGCACCTCGGCGCTGCCGATCGCACCGCCGAACACCTGGAAGGGCTTCTACCGTCGTCATGAACCCACCCAATGTCCCCGAAATCACGCCACAGGAGCTCCACGAGCGCCTGGAGGCGGACGACGACGTTGTCCTGGTGGACGTACGTGAGCCCTTCGAGATCGCCATCGCCGACCTCCCCGATCGTGGCCAACTCCGCATCCCCATTCGCGAGTTCGCTGCTCGTTATTCGGAGCTCGACTCAGGCGACGAAGTGGTCATTTATTGCCGGAGTGGAGCACGCAGCGCCCAGGCTACCCGCTTCCTCCTCGCCCACGGCTTCGAACACGTGCTGAACCTCGAAGGCGGGGTGCTCGGCTGGAAAGAGCACGTCGATCCCTCACTGACGGCCTACTGAGATCCTCCTGATGCCCCATTGGAAGTTGCTGGGCCGCGCACTGACCATCATCGCCCTCGTCGGCGTCGTGGGCTGCCGTCCTGCCGATCCTGAGGCCGGGACGCGGGTCGCCGACGCGGCGACCCCGGGGGGGGTCGGGGGGGAGGGCCTGGAGGTCCGCGATCCGGACAATCTCGATTCAGACAACCCCGATCCGGACGACCTCGACCCGGAGGCCCCCGATGCAACGGCTCCGGGCGCCGTCGACCTTCCGGTCATCGGAGGCCACGGGCTGGGGGACACCCTTGTCCCCGACCTCGGCATGGGAAGCGACGCGGTGGACATGGAGCAGTCGGGGCCGATGATCCACACCCGGGCCCCGGAGGGCGGGGCCGAGGACGCGCGTGAGGGTGCGGCCGAGGGTGGGGTCGAGCGTGGGCCGGAGGGTGAAGGGTCGCCGGAGGTCTACGCCCAGGCCAAGCCCGTCGATTTCGAGGACGCCCGCTTCCCCCGACCCGAGCACGTTCGGGGCCTCTACGTGAACGCCTGGGCCGCCGGGTCCACCACGCGGATGGACGCTCTCATCGATCTGGCGAGGCGCACGGAGATCAATGCCTTCGTCATCGACATCAAGGACGCCACCGGCTACATCAGCCACACTACCGAGGTCCCTCTCGCCCACGAGATCGGGGCCACGGAGGAGCGGCGGATCCGGGATCTCCCGGGGCTCCTGGACCGACTCGAGGCGGAGGGGATCTACCCCATCGCCCGTATCGTCGTCGTGAAGGACCCCATCTTGGCCACGTTCCGCCCCGAGCTGGCCATCCAGGACACCGCGGGGGGCATCTGGATCGACTCGAAGGAGATCATCTGGATGAACCCCTTCGAGAAGGGCCTGTGGGAGTACAACGTGGCCATCGCGCGGGAAGTGGCCGAGATGGGCTTCCCCGAGATCCAGTGGGACTACATCCGCTTCCCCGACGCGCCGGAGGCGGACTACGCCCGGGCGGTCTTCCCGGGTAGCGAAGGGATGCCCCGTACCGAGGCCATCCGCGGCTTCCTCACATACGCCAAGGACCACCTCTCCGACCTGCCCGTACGCTCCACTGCCGACGTGTTCGGGGTGACCACCAGCTTCCGCCGCGACATCGGGCTGGGACAGCTATGGGAGTCCTTCATCGACGTGGTCGACGTGGCTCTCCCCATGGTCTATCCGAGCCACTACTGGGAGGGGAGCTTCGGCTACGCCGAGCCCAACGCCCACCCGTACGAAGTGGTCCGTGCCGCCTTGGAGGACGCCATCAGTCGCTCGGCGAAGGTACCCGGCGCGGGGCTCACCCGGCCCTGGATCCAGGATTTCACGCTGGGCGCTCCCATGTACGGCGCTCCCGAAGTGCGGGCGCAGATCCAGGCTGCCTACGACGTCGGGATCCAGGAGTGGATTCTCTGGAACCCCTCCACCCGCTACTCCGAGGGGGCCCTCGAGCCGGCGGAAGGCTTCGACTCCGAGCCCCTCGTCAGGGTCGCCGGGCTCCTGACCCCCGTCTCCCGACGGCATCTGGTCATCGACTCGGTGGCGTCGCTGCCTCCGGTGCTCGACTCCATGGCGGTCGCCGTCCCCGCGGATACGGGAACGGTCACGCCGCGGCGCTAGCGAACTGGAGTTCGTGGAGGCGGGCGTAGAGCCCGCCGGCGGCCAGCAGTTCCTCGTGGGTGCCCTCTTCGTGGAGACGGGCGTGGTGCATGACCAGGATCCGGTCGGCGTTCTGTACGGTCGACAGGCGATGCGCGATGACCAGGGAGGTCCGTCCCTGGAGCAGCTCGTCGGTGGCCTCTTCGATCTTCGCTTCGATCTCCGAGTCCACCGAACTCGTGGCTTCGTCCAGCACCAGGATCTGTGGGTCGAAGGCCAGGGCCCGCGCGAAGCTCACGAGCTGGCGTTGGCCCACCGATAGCGTCGCGCCCCGCTCGCCCAGGGGCTGCTGGTAGCCCTGCTCCAACTGATCGACGAAGTCGGCGGCCCCCACGCGCTCGGCGGCCTCGGCGATGCTCTCGTCGTCGATCTCCGGCGAGCCCAGTCGGACGTTGTAGGCCACGTCCTCACTGAAGAGGAAGACGTCCTGGAGGACGAGGCCGATGCGGGACCTCAGGTCGTCGAGGCGTAAGCGGTCGATGGGAACGCCGTCGAGGAGGATGCGTCCGCGCTGTACGTCGTAGAAGCGCATGAGCACGTTGATGAGCGTCGTCTTGCCGGCGCCGGTGTGGCCTACGATGGCCACCTTCTCTCCGGGAGCGACTGTGAAGCTGACGTCCTCGAGGACCCAGTCGGGCTCGCCGTTTTCGTCGTCGCCATAGGCGAACCAGACGTTCTCGAAGACGATCTTCCCCCGGCCGTCGGCGGGAAGGGCCACAGGATCGTCGGGATCGCGAATCTGCACCTCCTCGTCGACGAGCTTGAAGACCCGTTCCGACGAGGCCATGGCGGCCTGGAGGAGGTTGTACTTCTCCGAGAGGTCCTGGATGGGGCGGAAGAAGCGCCGGGCGTACTGGAGGAAGGCGGCGATGACCCCCACGGTCATGGCGTCGTCGAGCATCCGTAGGCCGCCGTACCAGAGGATCAGCGCCAGGGCGAGGGCGGTGAAGAACTGGATGACGGGGAAGAAGAGCGCGTAGTACGTGATGGAGCGGAGGTGCGCCTGGAGGTGGTCCTCGTTCAGCTCCGCCAGTCGCTTGGCGTCGGCCTCCTCCCGATTGAAGAGCTGGACCACCCGCACCCCGGTGATGTGCTCGTGGAGGAAGGCGTTGACCCGGGCGATTCGCACGCGGATGTCGCGATAGGCTTGCCGCACCTTGGCCCGGAAGATGAAGGCCGTGAGGAACACCAGGGGCAGGACCGTGAAGGAGACCAGGGCCAGCTGCCAGTTCATGCTCAGCATGGCAGCGACGATGAACACCAGCGTGAAGACGTCCCCGAACACCGAGACCACGCCGGAGCTGAACAGGGTGTTCATGGTTTCGACGTCGTTGGTGATCCGCGTCATCAGTCGCCCGATGGGGTTCTTGTCGTAGAACCGCAGATCGAGGCGCTGGAGCTTCTCGAAGATCTCCTTGCGGAGGTCGTACATTACCGACTGGCCGAGCCAGGTGGTGATGAGCGCCTGGACGTACTCGAGGACGAAGCCGAGGACGATGGAGGCGACGTACGCCGCCACGAGGACGGTGAGGAGGTCACGGTCGCCGGTGGGGATGGCCTCGTCGATGACGAGCTGGGTGATCCACGGACCGACGACGGCGATTCCGGAGCCGAGGAGGAGGACGAGCAGCGCCCCGGCGACATGCCACTTGTACGGCTTCAGGTAGCGAAGCAGGCGGCGCATGAGCCGGGCGTCGTACGCCTTGCCCAGTGCCTCTTCTTCGTGGAGTGTCGCCGCGTCCGCCATGGTCAGTTCACCGTCACCCGGCCCGTTCGTCCAGGGCGCCGCGGATGTCGTCGAGTCCCAGCCCCTGGGCGCGGAGGGCCACCAGGAGGTGATACAGCAGGTCGGCGGCCTCGTCCAGGGCCCGGGGTGCGTCGTGCTGCGCCAGCGCGGCGACGAGTTCGGCGGTCTCCTCGCCCAACTTCTTCAGGCGGAGGTTCTCGTCCTCGAGGAGGCGCGTGGTGTAGCTGCCCACCGGACGCTCCTCGGACCGACTCGCGAGAACCGTGTCGAGGCGCCGGAGAGCGTCGGCGGTGTCGGCGCCGGCGCCGAAGCACGTCGGGTCGCCGGTGTGGCACGCCGGCCCTGCCGGGCGGACCCGCGCCAGGAGCGTGTCTCCGTCGCAGTCGGCGTGGAGAGACGCGAGGGCGAGGGTATTGCCGCTCGTCTCGCCCTTCTTCCAGAGCTCACCCCGTGATCGGGACCAGAAGTGGACGAAACCGGTGGCCAGGGTCCGCTCGACGGCCTCCCGGTTGGCCCATGCCACCATGAGCACCGCTCCGGTGTCTGTGTCCTGCGCCACCACGGGGACGAGACCGGCATCGTCGAAGCGGACGCCTCCGAGGTCGTCCGGCGAGGCGATGGTCCGGTCCGTGGCCTTCATGCTACCCCTCCGGCCGCCCATGGCCGCACGTCGATGCCCCACCCCATGAGGTCGTCCTTGAGGGCTCCCACGGTGGTGAGGCCGTCGTGGAGGATCCCCGCCACGAGCGCAGCCGATGCGTGCCCGTCGACGAAGGCGTCCCGGAGGTGGGCGGCTTCCCCGGCGCCGCCGGAGGCGATGACCGGCACGGTCACCGCGTCGGCTACGGCCCGGGTGAGGTCGAGGCGATACCCGGTCCGGGCGCCGTCGCGGTCGATGGAGGTGAGGAGGATCTCCCCGGCGCCCCGCTCCACACACTCCCGGGCCCACGCGACGGCGTCGAGGTCGGTGGGGCGCGAACCGCCGTGTGTGTAGCAGCGGAACATGTCGCCTTCCCGGGCAGCGTCGATGCTGGCCACCACGCACTGACTCCCGAACCGCGCGGCGCCCACGGTGAGGAGGTCGGGGTCGGAGACGGCGGCGCTGTTGACGCTGATCTTGTCGGCCCCGGCGCGGAGCAGGGGACCGATGTCGTCGGCGGAGCGCACGCCACCACCCACGGTGAGGGGAATGAAGAGGGTCTCGGCGGTACGGCGGACGACATCCAGGAGGGTGCCCCGGTCCTCCTTCGACGCCGAGACGTCGAGGTAGACGATCTCGTCGGCGCCCTCCGCCTCATAGCGTCGGGCCAACTCTACGGGATCGCCGACGTCCCGCAGGTCTTTGAACTGGGTGCCCTTCACAACGCGTCCGTCCTTCACGTCCAGACAGACGATGACCCGAGGTCGCAGCATCAGTCGAGGCGCTCCTGGTGGACCGCGCCCTTGGTGCTGAAGACCTCGTCGCGCTCCGCCAGGGCCTGACGGAGGGCCACCCCCGTCGCCTTGATGGCGGCCTCGATCATGTGGTGCCGATCGGTGCCCCGGAGGACCTTCACGTGGAGCGTCGCCCCGAGATTCGTGGCGAAGGAGTGGAGGAAGTGGGTGTAGAGCTTGGAGGGCAGCTTCCCCACGTAGTAGGGCCGTCCGCCGACGTCGATGGCGGCCTGTGCCAGGGCCTCGTCCATGGGGATGAGGCCGGAGCCGAAGCGGGCGATGCCCTCGGGGATCTCCTCCTTGAGGGCCTGGCCGAGAACGATGCCGACGTCCTCCACCAGGTGGTGTCGCAGGTCGCCGGTGGCTTTCATGTCGATCTCGAGGGATGCGTACCGGGCCAGGGTCTGCACCATGTGCTCGAGAAAGCGATCGTCGATGACCACGTCCGAGGGGCCGTCCCCGACGCGGACGTCGGCGACGATGGTGGTTTCCTTCGTCTTTCGCTCCAGCTTGCTCATGCCTCGTCCTCGTTCGTGTCCGAGCCCCAGCGTTCAGCCAGGGCCTTCAAGTCGAGGGCCCCGGTATAGACCGCCATGCCCAGCACCACCCCGGCGGCTCCAGAAGCCCCGAGAAAGTCGAGCTCCTCCATGGTGGTCACCCCGCCCGAGATCCACACGGGATGGGGGCTCGCTTCGAGTACCCGCCTGCAGCCGTCGCGATCGATGCCTTCGAGTCGCCCCTCCCTTCCGACGTCGGTGGAGAGGACTCCGGCGAGGGGTAGATCGGCAAGCCCCGGGAGGTACTCCTCCACCCGCAGGCCAGTGGCTTCCGTCCATCCCTTCCTGAGGACGATGCCGTCGCGGCTGTCCAGGGCGATCACGACGGTCCCGGGGTGGGCCGACGCCAGGCTACCGAGCCACTCGGGATCGTCCACGGCCCGGGTCCCGACGATGAGCCGGGCGGCTCCGGCTTCGAGGAGGGCCTCGGCCCGCTCGGTGGATCGAATGCCGCCGCCGACCTGGACCTCGGCGCCGCTCTCCTGGACGATGCGGCGGACGACGTCGGCGTTGTCTCCCGAGCCCAGGGCGGCGTCGAGATCGACGACGTGGAGGATGGGAAAGCCCCGGGTGCACCAGCCGCGGGCCACGGCCACGGGGTCGGGTAGGGAGACCCGCTCGTCCTCGGGTCGTCCGCCCACGAGCTGGACGCAGCGCCCGCCCTTCAGGTCCACCGCCGGCGCGACAATCATCCGCCGGTCTCCGTGTCCACCGTGCGCCGCCCCGCGATCCGCGTGGCTTCGCGCACGAAGTTGCCGATGATCCGGCGGCCCTGGTGGGAGCTCTTCTCCGGGTGGAACTGGACGCCCCATGCGTTGGCGCGTCGGACACCCGCGGTGAAGGCGCCGCCGCCGTACGTCGAGCGTGCGATGACGGGTCCGTCGTCGTCGGGGACGCACACGTAGGAGTTGGCGTAGTAGGCGACGAGGCCGTCGATCCCATCGAAAAGGGGGTCGGCGTCGGTCTCCACATCGTTCCACCCCATGTGGGGCACGACGTCGGCTTCCAGGTGGAGCACCTCGCCGGGGACGAGGCCGATGCCGCGACCGTCGGATTCGTCGGATCGTTCGAAGAAGAGCTGCATTCCAAGGCAAATGCCGAGACAGGGCAGGCCGCCTTCCAGGGCCGACAGGATCGGTTTCCGATCCTCCGGCAACGCTGCCGCCGCCTGTCCGAAGGCTCCGACACCCGGAAGGACGAGGGCATCGGCGGCCAGCGCCTCGTCCCAGTCTGATGTGACCGTCACCTCCGCTCCGGCGGCCCCCAGCGCCTTGCCGAGGGAGTGGAGATTCCCGGCTCCGTAGTCGTAGAGCGCCACTCTGAGCGTCATGCTTCCGTCTCCAGGGAGTGCTTCAGCTCGGGGAACGCCTCGTCCAGCGCCGAGAGGAAGTCATCCATGAGATCCCAGGGCCCCACCGTCACCCGGAGGCCCTCGCCCACACCCGGAATGCCGTCGAAGGGGCGTACGCCGATGCCCGCCTCTCGCAGGGCCAGGGCGTCGTCCTTGGCCCGACCCGTGGGCGCCGCGACGAAGAGGAAGTTCGCCTGCGACGGGAGGGGCTCGATGCCCCGCCGCGTCAGGGCGTCGCGAAGCCGGTCACGGTTCTCCAAGCAGGAGCCCACCACGCCCTTCATCCAGCCCTCGTCGTCCCGGATGGCCGCCGCCGCGGCCTCGGCGGCCAGCCGCGAGACCTTGTAGGGGCCCCGGGACTTGTCGACCTCGGTGACGACCTCGTTGCGGCCGACGGCGAATCCGCAGCGGAGTCCGGCCAGGCCGTACGCTTTGGAGGTGGTCCGCGCCACCAGCAGGCGCGGGTAGTCGGCCGCTCGGGAGACGAACGCCTCTTCCGCGAAGTCGGCGTACGCCTCGTCGATGATCACGAGCGTGTCGGCGTCGCCCCGCAGGCGAAGGAGCTCCTCCACCCACGCCAGCGGCGCCTGCTCCCCGGTGGGGTTGTTGGGCCGGCACACGTACACGAGGTCGGGATCGTCCTTCAGCAGCGTGGACGGATCGTCCAGCGCCTGGGGCCAGGGCACGCCCAGGGCGGCCATCCCGTTCATCAGCGCCAGCGGTTCCACCATGGAGAAGGTCGGGGCGGCGTAGCGCAATGTCGCCCCCGGCGCGTAGACGGCGCGGTAGGCCGAGTCCAGGACATCGTCGGATCCGGCTCCCGTGGTGACGCAGTCGACCGCCACGCCGAACCGCCGGGCCACGGCCTCGCGGAGCGTGTCGGCGTACAGCTCGGGATATCGGGCCAGGTCGTCGGTGCCCGCCGAGTGGATCCGCTTCAGAGCCGCCGGGTGGGTGCCCCACAGGTTGGTGTTGTCGCTGAGATCCACGCGCACCGGGGCGCGAGCCGGATCGTATCGGTCGAGCCCCGCGTAGTCCGCTCGTGGAAAAGGGCTCATGACCGGCTCCGGGCCAGGGCCGCGTCGGCGTGCCCGGGCAGCCCTTCCGCCTCGGCGAGGACGGCGACGTCGGGGCCGAGGCTGCGGGCCCCTTCCTCGGTGACTTCCTGGATGGTGAACGACCGGATGAAATGGGCCGTGGACAACCCGGAGAAGCTGCGCGCCCGGCCCGCCGTGGGGAGCACGTGGTTGGCGCCGGTCATGTAGTCGCCGTACGCGACCGAAGCCCACGGACCGACGAACGTGGTTCCCGAGTTCCTCAACACACGAGCGTGGGACGCCGCGTCGGCCGTCATGATGGAGAGATGCTCCGGGGCGTATCGATCGGTGAAGTCGAGGGCCTGGGCCATGGTCTCGGCGACGAGGATGCCACCTTCGTCGGCCAGCGCCCGTCGGGCGATATGTCCGCGACGGGCGTCCTCCAGGAGGTCGAAGAGGGCTCGCTCGGTCTCGTCGACGACGTCCCGGGAGGTGCCCAAGAGCACACAGGAGGCGTCGGGGTCGTGCTCGGCCTGTGCCAGGAGTTCGTGGGCGGCCAGGCGGGGATCGCCGGTCTCGTCGAGGAGAACCAGAACCTCCGAAGGGCCGGCAGGGGAGTCGATGAGTACGGTGCCGGCTACCTGTCTCTTGCCCTCCGTCACCCAGCGATTGCCGGGTCCCACGATGGCGTCGACGGCGGGAACCGAGGCCGTTCCGTAGGCCAGGGCGGCCACGGCACCGGCCCCACCCAGGGCGAACAGCCGGTCGGCCCCGGCGATGGCGCAGGCGGCCAGAACCTCCGCCGGCGGCCTGCCATCGGGGCCCGGCGGGGAACAAACCACCACCTCGTCCACGCCGGCGGCCTTGGCGGGCACGACCCCCATGAGCACCGAGCTCGGGTAGGCCGCGGTCCCTCCCGGCGCGTAGACCCCCACCCGCTCCAGCGGGACCCACGTGCGGGTGATCCGTACGCCGGGTTCGACGTCCACCACGACGTCGCCGGGAAGCTGGGCGGCGTGGAAGGACCGTATGTTCTCGGCGGCCCGCTCGAGGCCGCGCCGGACGGCTGGGTCGAGTCCGTCGAGGGCTTCGTGCCAGACCTCCTTCGGCACGTCCAGCGCCTTCAGCTCCACACCGTCGAAGCGCCGGGCCATCTCCCGGAGCGCCTCGTCTCCCCTCAGGCGCACGTCGGCGATGAGCGCCGCCACGGCCTCCTCGACACCTTCCGCATCCATGGGCTGACGGTCGATGAGGGGGCTCAGTTCCTCGTCGGTGAGCGTGGACAGGTGCCCCCGGACCCTGACGTCGACCCTGCTCATGGCATCAACCGCTCGATGCGTGTGACGAGAATGCCTTCGGCCCCCAGCTCCTTGAGGCGTGCGATGGTCTGGTAGACCTGATCGGCGTCGACGACGGCGTGTGCCGCCACCCAGGTCCCCGAGTCCAGGACTTCCACAATGGTCGGCCCCGAAAGCCCGGGGATGACCTCGCGAACCTCGTCGAGTCGGTCCCGTGGCACGTTGGCCATGAGGTATCGCTTCGCTCTGGCCCGGAGCACGGATTCCAACGCCGTGGAGAGGTCCTCGATGGCCTTGGAGAGCCGGCTGTCGGCCATGGCGGTCCGGCTCGCCACCAGGCGAGCGCTGGAGTGCATGATGGTCTCGACCTCTCGAAGCCCGTTCACTCGAAGCGTCGAGCCCGTGGAGACCAGGTCCACGATGACGTCGGCGACCCCCAGGTGCGGAGCGATCTCCGCGGCGCCGCTCACGCCTGCGATCTCGATGGGGATGCCCAGAGACTCGAAGTGGCTGCGTGCGATCCTCGGGAAGGAGGTGGCGACCCGGGCCCCGGGCGGGAGGTCGGCCGCCGCCTGGATGGCGCTCTCATCCCGGACCGCCAGGGCCAGCCGGCATCGTCCGAAGCCGAGATCCAGTATCTCCTCGATGTCCTTGTCGCTCTCGGCCACCAGATCGGCGCCGGTGACACCGAGTTCCGCAGCGCCGTCAGCGAGGTACTCGGGTATGTCGGCGGCCCGAACGAAGATCGCCTGGAAGTCGTCGCCGAGAGAGGCCATGAGAGCCCGATCAGCGCGGAACTCCGGCTTCAGGCCCGCGTCCTCGAAGAGCTGCAGGGCCCGTTCCGAGAGACGCCCCTTGTTGGGCAGGGCGACCCGGATGCGGCGATCCTCGCCCGGCCGGCTGTCGTTTGCTTGGCTGCTCATCATCATGTCCCTGGTAAAAAAAATCGCGCCCCGTCATCAGACGGGCCGCGAGAGAATGCTTGCTTCGGATCCGAAGTCCTAGGCGCGCACCATTCCCCCGCCGCCCGAGTGGGCCGCGTGATGATGGTGATACCGGAGGTGGATCAGCTTTGTCATGGGTCGCGAAAGCTCGGCCGGCCACCGGGAGGCGTCAACCCCGCGGCGCGTGGCCGGCATCGCCTTCTCGGCGCACCTCGCCGATGCCGCCCCATGGACGCACGCTTTATCATCATCATCCCCGCAGGTTCGCGGCTCGGACCCGCGGGACTCAGCCAACCCCCGATGCTCTGTGAGGTTTCGGCACCCGCCGGACATGGACGAACCGATTCGCATACGTGGCGCGCGCCAGCACAACCTGAAGGGGATCGACCTCGATCTCCCCAGGCGCAGCCTCACGGTGATCACGGGGCCGTCGGGGTCGGGAAAGAGCTCCCTCGCCCTCGACACGCTCTTCGCCGAGGGTCAGCGGCGATACGTCGAGTCGCTCTCCACCTACGCGAAGCAGTTCCTCGAGCGGATGGAGAAGCCCGACGTCGACTCGGTGGAAGGCATTTCCCCGGCGGTGGCCATCGAGCAGAAGAACCCCACGAAGTCGAGTCGCTCCACGGTGGGGACTGCCACGGAGGTCTACGACTACATGCGGCTCCTCTGGTCCCGGGTGGGTCGCACCCACTGTCCGGAGTGCGACCGGTGGGTCCGCCCGGACACGGTGAGCAGCGCCGTGGATCGGGTTCAGGAACTGCCGAAGGGGACTCGGATCCAGGTCACCTTTCCATTGCCCAGAAGCGAGGAGATCAAGCACGAGTTGGTGGTGGCCAACCTCCTGGCCATGGGCTTTGTCCGCGTGCTGGTGGACGGGATGCCGTTGGACCTTTCGGGACCCGACGCGGAGACGCCGGAAGGCCTGGGTCGGGACGTCACCGCCTCCGACGAGATCCTCGTGGTGGTGGACCGCCTCAAGGTCGACCCCGACGAATCGGATCGACTCGCCGACTCCCTGGGCACGTGCTTCGTCGAAGGAGATGGCGAGGCCGTGGTGCTGGTCGCCGACGACGTGGAAGAGCACCCCGACCGTCTGCTGTTCACCGAGCGCTTCCGATGCCCGGATCACCCGGACGTCGAGTTCATGGAGCCCTCTCCCCAGCTCTTCTCCTTCAACAACCCTTACGGCACCTGCCCGGAGTGCACGGGCTTCGGCGCCACGCTCGACTACGACGAAGAGCTCATCGTGCCCGTGCCCGACCGCTCCCTGCGGCAAGGGGCCATCGATCCGTGGACCAAACCCAGGTACAAGAAGGAGCGGCGAAAGCTCCTGGAGTTCGCCCGCGATCGGGGTGTATCCACCGACGCCCCGTGGGACGAGCTTCCCGAGGAGTTCAGGGAGTCGGTCCTACGCGGTACGAAGGGCTTCAAGGGCATCATCCCCTTCCTCGTTTCCCGGGAGAGGAAGCGGTACAAGGCATACATCCGCGTCTTTCTCCGGCAGTACCAGAGCCCCAACACCTGCAAGGAGTGCGGCGGGGCACGGATCCGCGCCCAGGGGCTGTACGTCCGGGTGGGTGGGGAGACCATCGCCTGGGTGGGTGAGCTCCCGCTGGAAGAGCTCTCCATCTGGTTGGACGGGCTGGAACTCAGTCCCATGGAGGAGCAGATCGCCGAGACCATCCTCCGCGAACTGAAGGCGCGGGTGAGCTTCCTCGTCGATGTCGGGCTGGGCTATCTGTCGCTGAGCCGCCAGATGCGGACGTTGTCGGGTGGCGAAGCGCAACGGATCAACCTGGCGAACTCGTTGGGCTCGGCCCTGGTGGACACCCTCTACGTCCTCGACGAGCCCACCGTCGGCCTCCACCCCCGGGACACGGGCGCGCTCCTCGACCTCCTCCAGCGACTGCGAGCGTCGGGCAATACCGTCGTGGTGGTGGAGCACGACACCCAGGCCATCCGGGTCTCCGACCACGTCGTGGAGCTCGGACCCGCTTCGGGGGAACAGGGTGGCGAGGTCGTCTTCGAAGGCCCGCCGGGGAGTCTCGGTGAGCAGGACACCGCCACCGGCCGGTATCTGTCGGGGGCCTCGCCCATCGAGCCCCCGGACCGACCCAAGCCCCTCGACGGGCCCGTCCTGGCCCTGCGCGGCGCTCGCCAGCACAACCTCCGCGGCGTGGACATCGAGGTGCCGCTCGGTGCCATGACGGTGGTCACCGGGGTCTCGGGCTCCGGGAAGTCCACGCTGGTGCACGACGTCCTCTACCGGGCCGCCGAGCAGGAGTTGGGCGCCGGAGAGACGAGCGCCAAGGAGTATCTGGGGGAGCCGGTGGGAGAGTACGACGCTCTCGAGGGCATCAGCCACCTGGCCGAGGTCGTCCTCGTGGACCAGTCCCCCATCGGCCGCACCCCCCGCTCCAACCCCGTGACGTACATCAAAGCGTGGGGCGAGGTGAGGAAGCTCTTCGCCCAGACTCCCATCTCACGAGAACGAGGCTACAAGCCGGGCCACTTCAGCTTCAACGTCAAGGGTGGGCGATGCGAGGAGTGCAGCGGAGCCGGGGCCGTGGAGGTGGAGATGATCTTCATGGCCGATGTGTACGTGCCCTGCGACGCCTGCGGCGGGAAGCGGTACAAGCGCGAGATCCTCGACGTGAAGGTCCGGGGGCGCACGATCTCGGAGGTCCTCGACCTCACCGTCGACGAGGCCATCCGGTTCTTCATTCGTGAGCGGAAGCTCGGCAAGACCCTGTGGCAGCTTCAGCAGGTGGGTCTGGGCTACCTCCGTCTCGGGCAGCCTGCGACGACGCTCTCCGGAGGGGAATCCCAGCGTCTCAAGATCGCCAGGGAGTTGGCCAAGGCGTCAGGGAAGAAGGGGCGAAAGCTCTACATCCTCGACGAGCCCACCACGGGGCTCTCAGGGGAGGACGTCCGCAAGCTGGTGGAGGTCCTGGGCCGGCTCGTCGATGCGGGCAACACCGTCCTGGTCATCGAGCACAACCTGGACGTCATCCGGGTGGCCGACTGGGTCATCGACCTCGGCCCCGGCGCCGGCGCGCGGGGTGGGGAGATCGTGGGGATGGGACGCCCTCAGGACATCGCCTCGATTCCCGAGAGCCACACCGGGCGGTACCTGGCCGAGGCCTTCCGCGAGATCGAAGCGCGGGTCTGACGTGACTGGCCCCGAGGGCAGTGGCGGCGCTCCGCTGGTCAGCGTGGTCATTCCCGTCCGGAACGGGGCGGCCCATCTGGACGAGGCGCTGGCGTCCATGGTGGGCCAGACCCTCCGGGACATGGAGATCGTGGTGGTCGACGACGGCTCTACAGACGACACCCCGGACGTGCTCGCCGGTTGGTCGGAGCGCGATGCCCGTGTGCGAGCGACTCGGCAGAAGGCCGAGGGCATCGTTCCGGCGCTCGAGCGCGGACGCGCCCTGGCGCGGGGCGCCTTCATCGCCCGAATGGACGCCGACGACGTTTCGGAGCCGGACCGGCTGCAGGCACAACTCGACCTGTTGGAGCGCCGTCCCGAGCTCTCCGGCTGCGGCTGTGGGGTGCGGTACTTCCCCGACGAACTCGTACGGGATGGGGCGAGACGGTACGAGGGCTGGATCAACGCCCTGGTGGCGCCCGAGGAGATCGACGCCGGCATCTTCGTGGAATGCCCCCTCCCTCACCCCACATTCTTCTTTCGGGCCGACGCGCTGGCCTCCGTGGGGGGCTACCGGCTGACCGACGGCCCCGAGGACTACGAGCTCCTCCTCCGCATGTGGGCCCAGGGGCACCGGTTCGGGAAGGTCCCCGACGTGCTCCTCCGGTGGCGGGAGGGCGAGGGGCGTCTGTCCCGCACCGACCCCCGCTACGCGCCGGAGGCGTTCCTGGCGACGAAGGTGACGTACCTGTGCCGAACGCTCCTGGCGACCCCCTCACGGCGGGCGCACGAGGCCGGAGCCTTTCACGCGCCTCGGCCCGCCCTGCGGCCCGTCGTCATCTGGGGAGCAGGCCCGGTGGGGAAGGGTCTCTCCCGGGCCCTCCAGGATTCGGGCGTGGAGCTGACAGCCTTCGTCGAGTTGGACCCTCGGAAGATCGGCCAGGAGATCCACGGCGCCCCGGTCGTCGACACGTCGGCGGGGCTGGCACTGGGGCCGAGGGGCCGGGCTGGGCCGGCGCCGCTGCACCTGGCGGCGGTGGGTCAGGAAGGGGCCCGGCGGCGCATCACCGAGCTCCTGGAAGGGGCCGGGATGAGGCCCCTGGACGACTTCGTCGCCATGGCCTGAGCGGGCCGTTTTCGCCGCCTCGACCCGACCTCGCGGGGACCGGTTGCCGTCCCTGGGCGCCAGGACCCCTCCGAGGCCCCGAAAATCCTTGTGGTTCAAGGCTTTTTGTGCCTTGGTGACTGGTCCCGCCGGGGTTATTTTTCAGGGCCTTGGAGGCTACCGCGAGTAGCCTCCTGGAGAATCCCCCGACGTGCCCGAAAAGAGGTCCCGCCCACGGCGGCGACCCTGACCCCAGGAGTGAGCCCTTGCCCGAGGCCGGACACGTCTCTGCGGTGCGTCACGCGCCCCTGCCCCGATCCAAGACAGGAAGCACATCCGTATGAGTGACGAGCTCGAGTTCGGAGGCGGAGAGGGAGGCGGCCAGACCGTCCTCTCGCGTCTACTCGAAGACGAGATGAGGGAATCGTTCATCGACTACTCGATGAGCGTCATCGTCCAGCGAGCCCTCCCCGATGTCCGTGACGGACTGAAGCCCGTCCACCGCCGCATCCTCTACGCCATGAGCGAGGCCGGGCTGAGCCCCGGCAGGGCGTACAAGAAGAGCGCGACCGTGGTCGGTGACGTCCTGGGTAAGTACCACCCCCACGGTGATTCGGCGGTCTACGACTCCATGGTGCGGATGGTGCAGGACTTCTCCCTGCGCTACCCCCTCGTCGACGGTCAGGGGAACTTCGGTTCCGTCGACGGCGACTCGGCGGCGGCCTACCGGTATACCGAGGCCCGCCTCATGCCGCTGGCCACCGAGCTGCTGACGGACATCGACAAGAACACCGTCCGCTACGCCGACAACTTCGACGGCAGCAGACAGGAGCCGACGGTTCTCCCGGCGCGGGTCCCGAACCTACTCATCAACGGTTCGTCGGGCATCGCCGTCGGTATGGCGACGAACATCCCGCCTCACAACCTGCGGGAGATCGTCCAGGCCACCACCGAGCTCATCGACGATCCCGATCTGCCACAGGAGCGCCTCGAGGAGGTCGTCCAGGGACCGGACTTCCCCACCGGCGGCTTCGTCTGCGGTCGGGAGGGCGTCCGCGACGCCTACCGCACCGGCCGCGGCCGGGTGGTCATGAGGGCCAAGGCCGAGATCGAGCAGATCGACGCCAACAGTGAGCGGATCATCGTCACCGAGATCCCCTTCATGGTGAACAAGTCGCGACTCATCGAGCAGATCGCCCAGCTCGTGCGCGACAAGAAGCTCCCCGACATCCGCGACCTCCGCGACGAGTCCGATCGCGACGGCATGCGCATCGTCATCGAGCTCAAGCGGGATTCGGTTCCGGAGATCGTGCTGAACCGGTTGTACAAGCACACCCAGATGCAGTCGACCTTCGGGACGATCCTCCTTGCTCTGGTGGATGGCGAGCCGAAGGTCATGGCGCTCCGGGAGATGCTGCAGCACTTCATCGACCACCGCCTCGTCGTCATCGTTCGCCGGTCGGAGTACGACCTCGAGAAGGCGCTGGACCGGGAGCACATCCTCGAAGGTCTGAAGATCGCCGTCGACAACATCGACGAGGTCATCAAGATCATCCGGGGCTCCAGCGATACCGAGACGGCATCCCAGCAACTTCAGGAGAACTTCGAGCTGTCCGAGCGGCAGGCGAAGGCCATTCTGGACATGCGCCTGGCCCGCCTCACAGGCCTCGAGATCGAAAAGCTCGAGGAGGAACTCGCGGAGGTCCGCGCCCAGATCACCGAGCTTCGCCGGATCCTCGGCTCCGAGGAGGTCCGCATGGGCATCCTCAAGGACGAGCTCCAGGAGGTTTCGGAGAAGTACGGCGACGAACGCCGGACGCAGATCACGCATGCCGTGGGCGCCTTCGACGTGGAGGACCTCATCGTCGAGGAGGACATGGTCGTCACCGTGTCCCACCAGGGCTACGTGAAGCGCCTCCCGGTGGATACCTACCGGGCCCAGCGCCGTGGTGGCCGCGGCCTTCGCGGCATGGACACGAAGGACGAGGACTGGGTCGAGCATCTCTACGTGGCGTCGACCCACGACTACCTCATGATCTTCACCCGCAGAGGCCAGTGCTACTGGAAGAAGGTCTGGGAGATTCCCGTGGGCAGCCGGATTTCAAGAGGCAAGCCCATCATCAACCTCCTGAACCTCGAGTCCGACGAGCAGATCGCCGCCGTCGTGCCCGTGCGGGAGTTCAGCGAGGATCAGTACCTGATCTTCGGTACGAAGAACGGAGTGGTTAAGAAGACCCAGCTCTCGGCGTACGGCAACGTGCGCTCGGTGGGACTCAACGCCATCAACATCGGCGACGACGACGAGCTCATCGAAGTCCGCATCACGTCCGGTGAAGACGAGATCTTCATGGCCAGCCGCAGCGGCATGGCCATTCGCTTCAAGGAGGGCGATGCCCGCCCCATGGGCCGGGCCACGGCGGGTGTGCGGGGCATCAAGCTCCGCGACGGAGACGAGTGCGTGGGCATGGTGGTCGCCCACGAAGGCCAGACCATCCTCGCCGTCTCTGAGAACGGCATGGGCAAGCGCACCGAGATCGACGAGTACCGTCTCCAGAAGCGAGGAGGCTTCGGCGTCATCAACCTCAAGGTCTCGAAGAAGACCGGTGAGGTGGTGGCCATCCGTGCGGTCTCCGACGACGAGCAGCTCATGATGATCACCAAGAAGGGCGTGGTGAACCGTCAGAGGGTGGAGGAGATCCGTGTCATCGGTCGGGCCACCCAGGGCGTGAAGCTGATGAACCTGGACAAGGGTGACGAGGTCATGGACGTCGCCCGCGTCATCATCGACGACGAGGATGAAGAGCTGGAACGCGAGGTTGCGGCCGGCGGCTCGGACACCGAGGGTGGGGAAGCCGATGCAGGGGTCTCCGGGGAGACCGGAGCCGACGAGCCGGACACCGATGAGCCGGAGGCGGATGAGCCGGAGGCGGACACCGATGACGGCGGCGAGGAGGAGTAACCGCACTTGAGTGACGTCGTGCAGGGGAAGGGACTGGTCGGACTGACGGAGATCGAAGCCGCCTCGCGGAGGCTGGCCGGGATCGTGGTGCCGACGCCCCTCCTCCCTGCCGACGCCGTCTCCGAGGCGGTGGAGGCCAACGTCCGCCTGAAGTGCGAGAGCCTCCAACGCGCCGGCTCGTTCAAGATCAGAGGGGCGTACAACTTCGTCTCCCAGCTCTCCGACGATCAGGTGTCGGAGGGGATCATCACCTATTCATCGGGGAACCACGCCCAGGCCGTGGCCCTCGCCGGCAAGCTCCGGGGACTGCGGGTCGTGGTCGTCATGCCCACGGACGCCCCCAAGGTGAAGCGTGACGGCGCCGAGCGCCTGGGGGCCGAGCTCGTCTTCGAGGGCACCACGTCGGTGGAGCGGAAGGCACGGGCGGAGCGCATCGCCGAGGCCGACGGACTCGTCGTCGTCCCGCCCTTCGACCATCGGCACATCATCGCGGGGCAGGGCACCGTGGGCCTGGAGATCGCCAAGGCCTGGGCCGACGTCGACCTGGTTCTCGCCCCCATCGGGGGTGGCGGACTGGCCAGCGGCGTGGCCGCCGCCGTGAAGCGCCTGCTGCCCCACGCCCGTGTGGTCGGGGTCGAGCCCGAGGGCGCGGCTTCCATGCGGAAAGCGCTCGACAACGACGCCCCGACCCTACTGGGAGAGGTCGACACCATCGCCGACGGACTCAAGCCGGTCATCGCCGGCGAGCTCACCTTCGAGCACGCCAGGGAGCTCATGGACGACGTGGTGACCGTCGACGACGAGTCCATCAGGAAAGCCACGGGCATGATCTTCCACCGGCAGAAGCTCGTCGTGGAGTTCAGCGGCGCCGCCACGACCGCGGCCCTCCTCTCGGGGGCCGTGAAAGCCGACGGCGGTAGGGTGGCGGCCATCATCAGCGGCGGCAATCTCGACCCGAGCTTGCTGTCGACCCTCCCCTGACCCAGGCGCGGCACCGCATGCGACGACTCATCCTCTTCGACATCGACGGCACCCTCGTCCAGGGAGGCCCCGCCAAGGACGCCTTCGTCTCGGCCATGACGGAGACCTACGGGACGCCCGGACCCCTCGAAGACATCAGCTTCGCCGGCAAGACCGATCCGCAGATCGCGCGGGAGCTCCTGCGCGGCGCCGGCATGCCCGACCCCGAGATCGATGCCGGGCTGGAACGGCTCTGGGGGAAGTACCTCTCCAATCTCGAGGCGCTCCTGCCCGCCGACCCCGTGCGGGTCCTTCCCGGCGTCGAGGACGTGCTGGCCGAGCTGGTGGCCTTCGACGACGTGGGCGTCGGACTCCTGACCGGCAACATCGTCGGCGGCGCGCGCCTGAAGCTGAGCTCCGGCGGACTCTGGGACCACTTCACCTTCGGGAGCTACGGCTCGGACCACGAGGAGCGGGACGAGCTCCCGGCCATCGCGGTGGAGCGTGCTCGCGAGTTGTATGGAGACATGGTCCGGGCCGACCTGGCCGTCGTCGTAGGCGACACGCCCCGGGACGTGGCGTGCGGCAAAGCCGGAGGGACCCGGACGGTGGCCGTGGCGACGGGATCATTTTCCGTGAACGAACTGGAGACGGCCGGTCCCGACCATCTGCTCCCCGACCTGTCGTCCATCGACCGGGTGATGTCGGTCCTGCTGGACTGATTCGCGTGACGGCGATGCGGGAGCTTGCACGCTGGAGGGTCCGCTCCATCAATTGAGCAGCCCCGGGACTCCCTGTGAGCGAGGAGGTGACCTTGAGGTACCACGTCGCGACTCTCGTCCTGTTGTCGGTAGCTGCGGCCGCGTGTGCGGATACGCCGGAGCCCCAGGCCCCTACGGGTGCGGTCATCTCCATCGAGGAAGAACTCCGCGTCGGCGGGGTCGACGGGGCGATGGAGTACACGTTCGGCTCCATCTCGGCGTTGGCCCCTGCCCATGACGGATCGTTCTACGTGGCGGACCGACAGGGGCCGGTGATCCGGAAGTACGACGCGTCGGGTACCCACCTCTTCGATGTGGGCCGCGCGGGTCAGGGGCCCGGAGAGTTCAGCTCCGTGGACGGCCTGGGGGTACTCGCGGATGGCCGTCTGCTGGTCTACGACGGACGAAACGCGCGGTTGAGCTGGATCAGTGCGGACGGTGGTTTTCTCGAATCCGTATCGGTGTCCAACGGGTTGGGCGGCTTTCGCGGCTTCGTGTACTCCCGCGACGGTGATGCCTACGTAAGGGTGTTTCCGGAATCCGGCTTCACCGAGACCGTCGACGGTATTCCCGCCGACTGGGCGCGTGTGTCGGCCGACGGAACCATGGAGCGATTGGTGTCGGTACCCCCCGAGGAACAGGCCGGACCGAGGTATGTGATCCAGGGCCACGGGGGTTTCTATCGCCCGCTTACCGTCATGACCCTCAGCGCGCTCGGACCGGATGGTACCCTCTATGCGGTCCGCAACGACGAGTACAGGATCGTCCGGCGAAGCCCTGACGGCGAGACGACCGAGATGGTCCGGGACGAGGCGCCTATTCAGACCACCGACGAGGAGATCGCCCAGTTCGAGGCGTTTTCCGACCTGGCTGCGAGCCGTCCAGGGTCGGATCGGTCCGACTACTTCCCCATCCCCGAAACGAAGCCGTTCATCCGCGAGCTCGTGGTGGACCTGGACGGTCGGCTCTGGGTGTCACGTTACACCGAACCGGTGTTCATGGAGTACTCCGAGTGGGAGCGGGCAGACAGGGAAGAGAAGGGACGGGTGAACCATCAGTGGCGAGACCTACAGCGATGGGATGTCTTCGATCCGGACGGGGTCTTCCTCGGAGCGGTGACGTTTCCACTCAAGACGACGTTCATCACCGCCGAAGGGGACGACGCGTGGGGTATTCATGGTGGGGACTACAACGAAGCCTATACGGTTCGCTGGAGCCTGGACCTGCCCCGGTGACTCGCGAAGCGGCGCCCCTCGCTTGATCCCCCCGCCGGGCGCGGGCATCTTTCGGGCTGCGTCACAACAGCGGGGTCGCAGCGCATCATGACCGTGTCCGGCATCGCCGGGCCGTCCAACTACGGGAGTACAGGGTGTCCAGAAGCGAGAAGCGTCGAGAGGCGCGCGAATCGGGGAGCGGTGGGTCGAACACCCTCTTCTACGTGCTGGGAGCGGTGGCGGTGGTGGGAATCGGCGTGGTCGCGTACACCGCGGGCTCGAACGCCTTCAGTTCGGCGGCCACGGCTCCCATCGAGCTCGACATCTCCAGCGACGAAGAGCTCGTCGCTCTGGCCCAGGGCGTCTCCATGGGCGATCCGTCGGCTCCTGTGACGATCCTCGAGTTCGGCGACTACCAGTGCCCGGGATGCGCGGCGTTCGCCCTCCAGGCCAAGCCCCCCATCCAGCAGCAGTTGGTGGACACCGGCGAGGCCGAGTTCGTCTTCTACGACTTCCCGTTGATCTCCATCCATCCCAACGCCTTCCTGGCGGCTCGGGCCGCTCGCTGCGCAGGCGATCAGGGAGCCTTCTGGGAGTACCACGAACTCCTCTTCCGGAACCAGGCCCGCTGGTCGACGGCGAACCTGCCGTCCAGTGCCTTCGAGGACTACGCCGCGGAGGCCGGGATCGACGAGGGAGATTTCTCGTCGTGCCTGAACAGCGATCGGTTCGCGGACGTCGTCACCGCGAACATGGAGCTGGGCAACCGCATGAGCGTGGGTTCGACGCCCACGGTGCTCATCAACGCCGGCGGTCAGACGCGGAGCTTGAACGCCTTCGACATGGCCTCGATTCGCGACGCCATCACTCAGATGACCGGCGGCGGTTCCTGACGGGGCCGGGGACACAGCCATGGCCAAGAAGAAGGGCGGAACGGTGGAGGTGCGGCTCCTGTTCGTGGACGAGGGCTCCTATCACCACGAGACCGCCACGATCCCGACCGCGTCGGTGAAGGCGTACGACCGCCTCATCGACTGCCTCCGGGAAGACGAAGAGGTGCTGGCCAAGCTCCACGTGGACGTGGGTCGCCTGGTTTCCGCCTACGTGGTGGAGTAGGCGGAGGGGCTAACGTTCCAGCGCTGCCAGGGCCCGGTCCAACGTCCACTCTTCGACGACGGGTGGCGGCCACGTCCCGGCGTCGGCCTTCTCGAGGAGGCGCGCCGCTTCTTCCTGCGCCCGAAGGGCGAGGGCGTCGTCGATGTGACCAGCCGCCCGGGCTTCCGCCAGTTCGTCCTCGTCCAGGAGTCGCGGAGAGCCCTCGGCGGGCCACCAGACATCGAGGAAGAGGTCGGTGGTGTCCCAGACCGCCGCCTCCATCACCGGCGGCGTGATGACGTTGGCGTAGAGCCCCGTGTAGTGTCCATCCGCCGTGTGAAAGAGTCCGATGTCGTGCCAGGCGCCGGGGAAGGTGAACCAGAGCGCCAGGGAGTCGTTCTCCAGCATGACTCCCCCTTCGAACGTCATGGGCTCGTCCAGGTCCAGTGGTTCGGAGAGCGTGATGACGACGTCGTCGCGCTCCAGCAGCACCCGCTGGTCGTAGACACGCAGACGATCGGGTAGTCGTCGGTAGTGGATGGCCACCCGCGGTGTCGGTGTCACTCGGAGCCCGACTCGCCGGCGACGTCGATGACCGGATCCACGCGTTCGACGAAGACGTCCATCACGCCTCCACATACGGCGGGACTCCATGTGGTGAAGTCCTCGGTGAGGTCCACGCGAACCCGCTCGGGGGCGCCGCTCTCGATGACGCGGTGAGCCGATTCGATGACCTCCGCCTCCCCGCACCCTCCGCCCACCGTGCCCACGAGCCCCTCGTCGGGGTCGACGATCATCCGGGCGCCGACCTTACGGGGCGTCGAACCTTTCGTGGCTACGATGGTGGCCAGGGCGCAGCGCCGGCCGGCGGCCCGGGCCGCCACCAGGGCCTCGGTGAGGGCGCGGTCGTCTTCGTGGGTCATGATGTCTCCTGCCTGTCTCCGAAAAAGCGCTCCGCCACCCGCTCGACGTCCTTGAGGGGGGCCCCGGTCCCGCCGCGGTCGAGCATGACCAGTTCGGCGGCCACGGCGACGGCGATCTCTTCCGGGGTCTCGGCCCCGATGTCGAGGCCGACGGGCGCGTGGATCCGTTGTATGAGGTCGTCGGAGATCCCCTCGTCGATGAGCTGCACGTACGTGGCGCGCACCCGTCGCCGACTGCCGATCATCCCGATGTACGCCGGGGCCGGATCCATGCGCAGCGCCCGGATGAGGCACTCGTAGTCGTACTTGTGCCCCCGGGTCACGAGCAGGAGGTGCGAGCGCTCGTGGATGGGGACGTCCGCGAAGGGGTCGGAGAAGTCGGCACGGACCAGGCGGTGGGCATCGGGGAAGCGCTCCCGTGTGGCGAAATCCGGGCGATCATCGAGTACCGTGACCTTGTAGCCCAGAAGCGCGCCGATGTGAGCCATGGGTTGGGCGATGTGACCGGCGCCCACCACCACCAGCTCCCGGATGGGCCGTCGGATCTCCATGTAGATCTCCACATCGGCGCCGTCGGCGGTGGGTGGGAGAAGCCTCAAGCCGTCCCGGGCGCGGGGGTCGGCCATGGCCTCGTCCATGAGGGCCACGGCCTCGGCCTGGAGCCGGGCGTCGTCGAGGGATCCCATGGTCCGAATGGCGCCTTCCGCCGATGGGGCCGGGGCCTCACGGATCCTCACGACCCGGCGGCCCAGGAGGCCGCCGGCACCGTCCGCGCCCACCACCGTGATCGCCGCCGCGGTATGCCCGTCCTCGGCGGCCGCCAGCAGGAGGCGGGCGGCCTCGGCGGCGTCGATGGTCGTCGTCACGGACCGCCCCCCCGGGCGGAGAGGGCCTCGAACCGTTCCAGGGCCCGGCGGTACGCTTCGGGGGTGTCGATGTCGGCGACCACCGAGGCGTCGTCGGTTTCGATGATGCACGCCCGGGGCAGGTGACGGTGGACGACGGTGCGAGCCCCTCCCTCCAGATCCGGATCCAGGAGTTCGGAGAAGAGCGTCCGGGCGAAGTAGGCGGGATGGCCCCGCTTGCCCTCGTGGACGGGGAGGGCCAAAGGCGCCCCGGCCCGTTGGGCCTCCTCGATGAGACCCGCCACATGGCCGGCTTCCACCAGTGCGTGATCCATAGGGAGATAGACCACCGCTCCGACGTCGTCCGGCGCGGCCCGCAGGGCCAGGCGCAGGGACGTGATGGGCCCCTCTCCGGGAGAGGGATTGGCGACGACCGTGACGCCCTCGGCGGCGGCGACGTGGTCGGCCAGCTCTTCGTCCCCGGCATCGATCACGAAGAAGACGGGGTCGCAGCCCCCCTCCTGAAGGCTCCGGATCGCCCGGTGGGCGAAGGTGGAGCCGCCGAGCTCGAGGAGTCCCTTGGGTCGGCCCATTCGGCGCGACGCCCCCGCGGCCGGTACGACGCCCGCCACCCGAGGTCCGGGGTCGGGGGTCACGGCGACGGTGCCCCCATGGAACCGGGGTACGCCTCGTAGAACGTCTGATCTCGTTCGGACATGCGAACGAGGGCCGGCGCCGGCTCGAAGCGGGGACCGAGTTCTCGATGCATCTCCTCGAGGCGTGCCAGGATGCCCCGTGGATGGAGGGTGTCGGCGAAGCGGAGCAGCCCGCCCCGGAAAGGGGGGAAACCGGTGCCCATGATCATCGCCAGATCGACGTCCTGAGCCGACGCGACGATGCCGTCGTCCAGGATCCGGATCGCCTCGTTGATCATCGCCAGGAGGAGGCGTCTGCGGATCAGGGAGCGATCATCGTCGGAGAGCTCAGCGGGGCTCTTGTGCGTCGACACGCTCGGCAACTGGGCGTAGACGCTCTCGTCGACGCCCTGCACCTTGCCCTTCTCGTACCGGTAGAAGCCCAGGCCACCCTTCTTGCCCAGCCGGTCCGTGCGGCCGACCTCGAGAAGAACGGGCGAGGGGGCGAGGCGTTCGCCGAGGGCCGCGTGGAGGGCCTCGCCGGCGTGGCCGGAGACGTCGATGCCCACCTCGTCCACCAGCCGGAGTGGCCCCATGGGCATGCCGAAGTCCGTGGCCACCCCGTCGATCGCCTCGATGGAGTAGCCGTCGGCCATGAGGAAGCCCGCCTCGTTCAGATACGGACCGAGGATCCGGTTCACGAGGAAGCCCGGGCCGTCCGCCGTGACGACGGGCACCTTGCCCAGGGTGAGGGCGAGTTGGTAGACGGTGGCCACCGCGACATCGGAGGAGTCCCTGCCTCGGATGACTTCCACCAGGGGCATGCGATGCACCGGGTTGAAGAAGTGCATCCCGCAGAAGCGCGCCGGGCGCCGCATGGCCGAGGCCATCTCGTCGACGGACAACGACGACGTGTTCGTCGCGATGATGCACTCGTCCGAGACATGACCCTCGGTTTCGGCGAGGACCGATTTCTTGATGTCCATCTTCTCGACGATGGCCTCGACGACGATGTCGGCCGCGGAGAGGCCGTGGTATTCGAGGCCGCCGGCGATGAGCTCCATCTGCTGGGCCGCTTCCAACTTCGAGAGCTTCCTCCGTGACAGGGCCTTGTCCACCAACTCCTGGGCGTGGCGAAGGCCTCCCGTGACGGCTTCGTGCTGGATGTCCTTCATGTACACGCGGATCCCGCGCGACGCGGCGAGCTGCCCGATGCCCCCTCCCATGACGCCGGCCCCGAGGACTCCTACCATGTCCACGGATCGCGGCTCTGCCTGGACGCCCGGAGGGAGCCCGTTGCCCTTCCTGGCCGCCTCCCGCATGTGGAAGACGTGCACGAGGTTCTTGCAGACCGGCGATACCAGGAGCTCCGCAGCGGCGTCGGCCTCCGCCGCCAGCCCTTCCTCGACGCTCTTGCCCAGAGTCGCCGAGAGGACATCGAGAATGCGCAGAGGGGCGGGGTAGTGGCCCCCGGTCTTGGCCATGACGCTCTTCCTGGCCATGCGCAGCACCAGGGCTCGGCCCGGAGGCGTCCCTTCGAGGAGCCGGGTGGTGAGCTTCGGCTTCCGCGCCTCTCCCCGTGCGGGGTCGTCGAGGACGGCCAGGGTGAACTCGCGGACCTTGGCCTCGAAGAGCTCGGCGGGGAGGACCTCGGAGGCCAGCCCGATCCTCTTGGCCTTGCGGGCGTCCACGTTCCGGCCGGTGAGGAGCATGTCGAGGGCCGCCTGGACGCTGATGAGCCGTGGCAGGCGGGTCGTGCCGCCCCACGCGGGTAGAATGCCCAGCTGGACCTCCGGCAGGCCCATCTTGGTCTTCCGCGAGTCGGAGAGGACCCGGTAGTCGCAGGCGAGGGACATCTCTACGCCACCCCCGACGCAGACTCCGTCGACGGCGGCGATGGTGGGGATGTTCAGCGCGGCGAGGTCGTTGTAGATGGACTGACCCGTGCGCACCTGTTCTTTGGCGACGTTGGGATCTTCTACGTCACCGATGGCGTCGATGTCGGCCCCGGCCATGAAGGACCCGGGCTTTCCGCTCCGGACGACCAGTGCTCGGGCACGGCCTTCACGGGCTGCTCCCCGGGCTTCGTCCAGGGTCTCACCCAGGCGCAGCATCACGGCCTCGGTGAGGACGTTCATGGAGCGCTCCGGATCGTCGAAGGTGATCCAGGCGATGCCGTGGTCGTCGATCTCGAAGGTCGGGCTCGGGCTTCGGGGCATGGGTCCAGCGTGTAGGGGTCGGGACGTCACCACAATACCCCACCGGGGGGTAAAAGGAAGCCGCCCGGGCAGCGGGTGCCCGGGCGGCTCGTGTCTCGATGCCGCTCGCTCTCCTGGAGAGGCGGCGACCGTCGACGGTTTGCCCTAGAGCGCGATCCGCTCGTCGGCGTTCTCGCGAGTGAGCCGCACGGTCATGGGCTCACCGCCCTCCACCGTGATCATGACGTTCCAGTAGAGCTCGGTGTAGGGTAGCTCATAGCGCGCGTGCACCCAGTAGGTGCCGGGCGCCACCATGAGGTTGCCGCGGGCGACACCGTTGGCATCGGTGGTGTCCACGACCCAGTCCTTGCCCTGGGCCTTCGCCGCGAAGACGGCCCCCACCTCGGCGAAGGCGTCGTCGGCCCAGTTGTCCTGCAGGATGCGAACGGAGTCGGACTCCCGGATGGTCCCCTGCTGGAGGGCATCGAACTCCTCGAACGCGGTGGTGACCTCGCGCTCCGCGGCGTTCAGCTGGCTCTCCCACTCCTGCCACTCGCGGAAGAGGGTCACGTAGCGAGCCTCACCCCTGGCGAGGGGCTCCATGGCCGTGTTCAGCTTCTGGAGGGTGTCGCGGATGGTGCTCCAGGTCCGGTTGGCCTCGTCCCACTCGGCCTGCGCCTGCTGCACGACCTGGCGGCGGTCGATGAGCTCCTGCGGCACCTCGGGCTCGGGGGTCCCGTACGCCTGGGTCAGCGAGTCGAAGACCGCGTCGCGGTCGAAGGGGATGAGCTGAACCTCGACGTCGGACAGGGCCCGGACGACCGTTCCCTCACCCTCGGGATTCGGCACCTCGACCTCGATGGTCACCACGACTTCCGAAGGGCCGCAAGCCGCTGCGGACAGCAGGAGGCTCAAGGCGAACGCGACGGTCCTTCTCATAGATGGCTCCGTGATTCGTCGAATATTCAGCGCGAAACGTACGAAGGTAGTGCTCCCGAAAATCGGGATCAACTACCTACACGGGGAAACGTACGCCCGGAGGCGTCCGTCAGTTCCGGACGTAGTCCGGGAGAATGAAGCGTGACGGGTCCTGGGCCACACCGTTGACCTTCACCTCGTAGTGGAGGTTGGGAGCGGTGGTGATGCCCGTGCTGCCCACCTGGGCGATGACGTCGCCACGGAGGACTTCGTCACCCACCTGCACGATGAGCTTCGAGGCGTGCCCGTAGAGCGTCCGGAAGCCGTAGCCGTGATCGATCTCCACCGTGAGACCGTATCCCACGACCCAGCCGGACCGGATGACGCGGCCCTTGGCCGCGGCCATGATGGGGGTCCCGGTGGGAGCCGAGAAGTCGACTCCCTCGTGAGGCAGGGGACGATTGTGGACCGGATGCATACGCGACGCGGAGAAGCGGCTGCTGAGCCACCCTTGCGTCGGCAGGAGCGACGGCGTGCTCTCCAGCAGGCTCCTGTGGGCCAGGACCGAATCGGTCGCCTCGTCGAGGCTCTCGGCCAGGAGACGGGCGCGGCGCTCGAGAGCGCTCAGATCGTAGGAGGTGGCGAAGATGGACTTCGTGGTGACGGAGTCCGTGGACCACAGAGACGACATCTCCGGCGTGCCCAGACCCGGGCCGCCGACGCCTGCTTCGAGGACCTCGGGATCGATGATCTCCAATCCGGCGAGGCTACGGAAATGGGCGTCGTTCGACGCGACGCGATCGAGGCTCTGCTCCAGCTCGGCGATGCGTCCCTGGAAGTCGGAGAGCTCCTCTTCCAGCACTTCGTTGCGCGCCTCCAGACTGCTGGCCTGGACACGCATGGCCGCATCGCTGAGGAGGATCGCCGTGCTCGCTACGATGGCGACCACGGACGCGAGAACCGCCCCACCGAGAAGACGCACGGTGCGTGACGATACGCTGTACTGTCGGACCGGGTCGTCCTCTCCTCGCACGACGAGGAAGGTCCACCTGTCTCCGGCCATGATTCCGCCTGGCTATCGTAACGAAGTAGTACTGCGGACTACGTAGTACTGCGGACTACGGCACGCTTAGGGGGGATGCGGACCCAAGCTCGTCGAAGGTGCACGAACTTTCACGGTGTCCAACTCTAAAAGTTATCGGCCGCTCGAAAGGGAAGTCAAGCAAGGTGCTCGGGCCCGTGTCGATCACCCCGGATCCACCCGCGGGAAGAGCGGTTGGCCTTTTTCCACCGTACGTCCAGCCATGGCAAGGGCTAAGGCGTCATCGAGGGTCGGTACCTCTTCCAGGCCGAGACGTCCGGCGAGGAGCTCCACGGCTTCGGGTGTCACCGGCTTGAAGAGGGCGGCGAGGACCGCCAGAACCCGTGCGAGGGATGTCAGGGTCTCGTTCAGGGCCTCGGCCTGGTCCGGATCCTTCGACTGGGCCCAGGGAGCGCGCTCCTCCACGTAGCCGTTGGCGGACCGTGCCAGATCCATGGCGGCCCCGAGTGCCTCGTGAACTTTGTATCCGGACAACGCCTCCCGGACCGCGGCGAGGGTGGACTCGATCTCCGCGTCCAGACCCGTCCCCGGCGTATCGGGCACCACGCCCTCCCGGTACTTCACGATCATCGACGTGGCCCGGCTGGCGAGGTTGCCCAGGACGTTGGACAGCTCGTCGTAGCGGGTAAGGAAGCGCTCCGGCGTGTACGACGCGTCCCCTCCGGTGGGCATCTCGCGCATGAGGTACCAGCGGACCGCATCGGTGCCGAAGTCTTCCCGGAGCTGGAGGGGGTCCACCACGTTGCCCAGTGACTTCGACATCTTCGTGTCGCCCACCACCCACCACCCGTGGGCGAGGATCCTTCGGGGAAGGGGGAGGCCGACGCCCATGAGCAGGGTGGGCCAGTAGACGGCGTGTGTCGTGATGATGTCCTTGCCCATGAGGTGCAGGTCCGCGGGCCACCACGAGCCGGACACCTCGTCGAACCCCCGGTTCTCCGGGTCCTGCGATGGATCGATGGCTCCGGACGCCGTCAGGTAGTTGATGAGGGCGTCCACCCACACGTACGCGACGTGATCCGCGTCGAAGGGCAGCTCGATGCCCCACGAGACCCTGGATTTCGGACGGGAGATGGACAGGTCCCCCAGGGGCTGACGGAGGAACCCCAGGATCTCGTTCCGCCGGACCTCGGGCACGATCCAGTCCGGGTTCTCCTCGATGTGCTGCACCAGGCGATCCTGGTAGTCGCTCATCCGGAAGAAGTAGTTCGTCTCTTCCAGGTGGGTGACCGGTCGACCGCAGTCCGGACAGGTCTGATCAGGCCCGAGGTCCTTCTCGGTCCAGTACCGTTCCTCGTGGATGCAGTACCATCCCGAGTAGGTCCCGGAGTAGATCTGCTCGCGGTCCCACAGGCGTTCGAGGAACGCTGTGACCACGGCTTTGTGTCCGTCCTCCGTGGTGCGAATGAACCGGTCGTGACTGATGCCCAACCGCTCCCACGCCGCCGAAAACCGCGCGGCCATGGTGTCGCAGAGCTCCTGCGGGGATACACCTCGGCCAGCCGCCTCCTGCTCGATCTTCGGGCCGTGCTCGTCGGTTCCCGTGAGGAAGAGCACGTCGTGGCCGTCCTGTCGGGCGAAGCGCGCCAACACGTCGGCGAGGATCGTGGTGTACGCGTGGCCGATATGGGGGTCGCCGGATGCGTAGTAGATGGGTGTGGTGAGGAAGGTGCGCGGACGATCGTTCATTCGGCTCCGTCCTCCGCCTCGTCACGGCCTCCCCGGGTTCGCTGCAGGCCCCGGCCTCCCACCTCCGCCTTGAGATCGTCCAAGGCCACCGTCCGGCGATCACCTTCGGGGCCTCGAAGGGTTACCTGATCCTGCCAGATGTCGACGCTGACGACCTTCTCCTCGCCTCGCGAGGTGGCGATGGCGCGACCCTCCCGGGGGAATCGTCGCCGGGCCTCCACGTACGTCCGGTGCTCGTACATCAGGCAGCACATGAGCCGTCCGCAGCATCCACTGATCTGGGCGGGGTTCAGCGAGAGCCGCTGATCCTTGGCCAGCTGAAGGGAGACGGGCTTGAGCTCGGGCAGCCAGGTCGAGCAGCACAACTCTCGACCGCAGCGTCCTACGCCTCCGAGGAGGGCGGCCTCGTCGCGGACACCGATTTGCTTGAGCTCGATCCGGGCCCGGAAGGTGCGAGCGAGATCCCGTACGAGCTGCCGGAAATCCACCCTCTTCTCGGCGGTGAAGTAGATGATGAGCTTGTTCCGGTCGAACTGCCATTCGGCCTCTGTGACTTTCATCTTGAGGCCGTGGCGGGTGACCAGCTTGCGGGTCTCGCTTCGCACCCGCTCCTCGTCCTTGCGAAGGTCGTCGAGTCGCGAGACCTCGTCGTCACGGGCGTGGCGCACCACCGCATGCTCGGGGGTGGGCGTGGCGCAGCCGCCGGACGAAGAGCACTTCCGCTCGGCGATGGCGCCGACGGCGGTGACCTCCCCCAGGTCTTCGCCTCGATCGGCTTGGACGATGACCCGCTGTCCTGGCCTGAGGTCGAGACCGGCGTAGGCGTAGTACTCCTTCCGCGTGCCCTTGAAGCTCACTTCGGCGAAGCCGGACACGGTCACACCTCGCTGGTGGAGTGAGGCTCGACGGACGTCATGGCGGGTCTACTCTTCTCGCCAGGCGCCGACGGCCTCGTACTTGGCCCACCGCTGCTCCAGGAGCTTCTTCTCCGAGAGCTTCGAGAGCTTGCCGAGGTTCTTCTCCAACGCCTTGGCCAGCGCATCGGCGGCTCCGTCCCAATCGGTATGAGCGCCACCCACGGGCTCCGGCACGATCTCGTCGCAGACGCCGATGGAGAGGAGGTCGTTCGCCGTGAGTTTCAGGGCCGTCGCCGCCTTCTCCTTGTGCTCGGCGGAGCGCCACAAGATGGCCGCGCACCCCTCCGGTGAGATGACCGAATAGATGGAGTGCTCGAGCATGAGGATACGATCGGTGACCCCGATGCCCAGGGCGCCGCCGGACATCCCCTCGCCGATGACCGCCGACAGGATCGGGACCTTCAGTCGGGACATCTCGCGGAGGTTGAACGCGATGGCCTCGCCGATGCCGCGCTCCTCGGATCCGATCCCGGGGTAGGCCCCCGGGGTGTCGATGAAGCAGATCACCGGACGGCCGAACTTCTCGGCCTGACGCATGAGTCGGAGGGCCTTCCGGTACCCTTCGGGATGAGGCATCCCGAAGTTCCGGCGCAGGTTCTCCTTCATGTCCCGACCCTTCTGCTGGCCGATGACCATGACGGATCGCTTCCCCAGGCGCGCCCACCCGCCGACGATGGCTTCGTCGTCGCGGAAGTTGCGGTCGCCGTGGAGCTCCACCCAGTCGGTGAAGATCCGCCCGATATAGTCGAGGGTGTAGGGCCGTTCAGGATGTCGGGCGACCTGAACCTGCTCCATGGGAGTCAGGTTGTCGTAGGTCTGCTCTTTGAGATCCTGCAGCTTGTCGCGAAGGACGCTCACCTCGTCGGACACGTCGATACCCCTCCGCTCGGCGAGGTCCAGGAGCTTGGAGATCTGATCCTGGATCTCGACGATATCTCGCTCGAAATCTAAGTGCACGGCAAATCGTCACCGGACGTTGGATTCGTAAATCGAAGGACGGTAAGCTCGCCGGGCCCGGGTCCGGTTCGCAACCGGGGGGTGGTTCGTGGAGACCTCGCGGGCCGAAAGCGCCGGACGGCGGGGTCGTCCGCGGTCAGTCGTTGCCGTCGCCCTTCAGCACCCAGCCGTCGGGGTCGAGGACCACCCGCGTGGGCCGGCTCCGTATCCCATCGATGCGGATGACCTCATCACGGGTGAGGAGCTCGACCTCATGTCGGGAGGTGCCCCCGGGGCCTTCCAGGCCGATTTCCGTCGGGACGCGAAAGGTGGGCCACGACTCGCGTTGGGTCTGCCGGACGTTGACCTCCAAGCTCCCGCCGGTTCCGTCACCCGGGATCCAGCGCCACTCCGTATCGAAGGTCGGGAAGCCGGGTCGGTAGATCCACTGGGAGAAGAACCAGTCCAACTCCTCACCCGAGGCCTCCTCCATCACCGACTGGAAGTCCTCGGTGTCTGCGACGGAGTGGAGGTAGCCGCGGTAGTAGTTCCGGATGCCGGCGAAGAACGCGTCGTCCCCGATGACACCCCGCAGCATGTGCAGGACCCAGCCGCCCTTCGGGTAGTTGTTGGCGTTCAGAAGGGCGAAGAGGCTGGTTTCGGCCGGATCGTAGACAGGCCGCTCGGCGTCGGTGGAGTTGATGACGCCCTGGCGGCTTTCCTCCATGAGGCGACGAAACGCCTCCTGACCGTCGGCGGCCTCGAAGAACTGGTCGCCGAAGTAGGTGGCGAAGCCCTCGGACAGCCAGAGGTGGTGCCAGGTCTCTTCGGTCACCGCGTCGCCGAACCACTGGTGCACGATCTCGTGGGAGACCGTCCCCTCGATGTTTCGTCCGCCGGCGATGGCCTGCTCCGAATAGAAGATGGCCGAGGCGTTCTCCATACCTCCGAATCGGGTGGCCGACTGGACGTTGGCGAGCTTCTCGAAGGGGAAGGGTCCGAAGAGGTCGGTGAAGTAGTCCACCATCTCCGCCGCTCGCCGGAACGACGGCCCGGCGCGTTCGACGTCCTGGGGGAAGACCCAGTAGGTGACCTCCACGCAGCCGTCGTCCCTGCGGCTGGCCGGCGCCTGCCCGCACGCCGCGAGTCCGACGGTCTCCACCACCATGTCGGCGGCGCCGATGACCATGTTGTAGGGAGAGATGGGGACGCCCACCTCCCACCTCCAGGTGAGACGGTCCTCATCGGGTCCGATGGACCCGGCGGGGGTGCTCACTGGCGCGCCGACCTGGGCGCCGTTGGCGATGACGCGCCACTGCCGGGGAGCGTGCACCGTGTAGCTCACCGTGGCCTTGTCCGCCGGATGGTCGACGCTGGGGAGCCAGAAGCGGGTCCGGTTCGGCCAGTTGTCGACGAAGGCGGAAGGGTCACCGTGGACGTTGGGCCTCAGGATGAGGCCGTCGTCGGGAACGCCCCGGTACGTCACGGCCACGATGGTGGTGTCGCCCTCCCGCGCATCCTCCAGGGGTACGCGGAGCACGCCGGCCACGTGCTCGAACTCGGCCGGCTGTCCGTCCACCGTGACTCCCTCGATGGCCAGTCCGGTGAAGTCCAGGGGGAGGACCGGACGGTCGTCTTCCGCCATCACGTGGATCTCGACGGCGCCGGCGAACCAGTCGGTGGCGTAGCCGAGCCCGACCTCCACCTCGTAGTGGAGCACGTCCACTCCAGGCGCGTAGCGGCCGAATGGAGGCGCCACCCCGGCTTCGATGGGCGCGGGCTCCTGGGCGGCGAGTGACGCGGTGAAGGGAGTCGCCAGGCCGGGCAGGACGGCGGCGATGCCGACGAAGGTCAGCGCCCCGAGCAGGACACGGGCGCGACGGGCAGGCTTCGCGTGCGGCACATGCGTGCGACAGGTGGGCTTCATGAGACCTTCTCGAATGCTTCGACTTCCGTGAAGTCCCGGAATCGGCCCCAGTACCGGGCATACGCCTGGGCCATCCGGGGCCTGAGGTCCACCCGGGCGGCGCCCACCGATTGGTAGGCGGCCAGCGCCTCCATCTTCATCACCATCTGGGCGCGTACGTCCACGAAGTGCGATGGGTTGAAATCGAGCCCCGTGGTGGCCGTCTCGAAGCCGAAGACGTTGGGCACCTCGACCGCGGCCGACGTGGCGATGGTCGACGCGTCCCTCCGGGAGGCGTCGCGGTCGTCCGGCGCCGGGAGGTAGAGGGTGCTGGGTCGCAGCTCGTTGAGGGTGCGTTCGATCAGGTCCTTCTGGGCCGCTTCGTCACCGAACAGCGTCCGGTCGACCCGCAGCTCCACGCCCAGGATCTTGGCGGCGATGCTGGCAGCCTTGAGCTCCTCCGCCGACGCGTGGTCCTGCGCCATGAGGATGGGAACCACCACGACGGTGGCTTCGTCCTCCACCGCCCGCATGAGGGTGCCTCCGCATCCCATCTCTGCGTCGCCGAGACGCCCCTCGATGGCCAGGACCACCTTCGAATCGGCCACCTCGAAGACGTCCTGACGCTCGATCATGGCCCAGACCCGACTCACGAAGTCGTTCTGCGTCAGGGGCTTGATCATGACCTGGTCGGCCCCGGCCCTCAGCGCCTGCTCCTCGTAGTGAGCCTGCGTGTAGCCGGTGGTGACGAGCACCGGCAACGAGGGGTAGAGGGCGCGAACGCGGCGGATGATGGTGAAGCCGTCGGCGCCGGGGAGGTTCAGGTCCGTGACCACCAGGTCCCAGTGCTCGCCTTCGAGCTTCTCCATGGCCCGGTCGCCGTCCTGGACATGGACGACGCTGAAACCGGCCAGCGCATTGAAGAACGCCTTCACGAGGAGCGCCTGATCGAAGGCGTCCTCGATGTACAGCACGCGGTAGCTCTGCGGAGAGTCCGTGCTCAACGGCGTAGACCGGTTTGGAGGATCGTCTCGACGAGGGCGGGGCCTGGTCCCGCGGCTACGCCCGCTTGCATTGACACCTTATACAAAGGATCGGGCGAACCCCGGGAAGATAGAGCGTGCGCCTGTCTCCGTCAGGTGCCTTTGGCGTCGGGCTCGGGGATGAAGAACCAGACGATGAGACCCATGAGGAGCACGAACACAGCGCCCAGAACCGCGTTGGATCCGTACCCCGCCCTCGCGTAGAGCGGTCCCGCCACGGCGCCGCCGAGAGCGAACCCGAGTTGGCCCAGGGCGACGGTCAGACTCATGAGCGAACCTCGGCGCTCGTCCGACACCAGGGCGGTGAGAAGCGCCGAGAACGGGCTGATGCGCATGGCGACGAGGATCATGGTGAAGAAGAAGAACGCGTACGCCGTCAGGGGGCCGGTGATGATGCGGACCGTGAACATCATCAGGATGGACAGCCCGATGCACGCCAGAAGGATGATGCCTTTCCGACCGATGCGGTCGGAGAGCTTCCCGGCCTGAGGGCCGGTGAGGACGTTGGCGACCCCGCCGATGAGGAACATGAGCGCGATCTGATCGCCGGTGACGCCCACTTCCCGTTCGAGCCACGTGGGCATGTAGATGACGAAGATCGAGACGCCCAGGAACATCATGAAGAACGCCGTCGCGGCCCACGCCACCTCCGGGCGACGCAGCATGGTCAGGTAGTCGGCGGTGGCTTTCCGGACCGACAGGGGCCCCCGGCTGCGCTGCACGTCGGGCTGGGGCACACGGAAGAAAAGGAGGAAGACCGTGGCGGCCATGGTGACGGCGAAGAGGTAGAAGGGCGACCGGAACCCGAATCGGCTGGCCAGGACGATGCCCAGAGGAATGCCGATGATCTGCCCGACGGCGGCTCCGCTCATGACCCAGCCCGTGGCCCACCCTCGGCGCTCGTAGGGGAAGTAGTCGCCGATATAGGAGACCGCGGCTCCCGAGAGGATCCCGCCCGCGCATCCCGCGAACATGCGGACCAGGAGGAACGAGGCGTATCCCGTCACGAAGCCGTGGAGGGAGAGGGCCACCGTCATGGCGCCACACCCCAGGATGAGGATCCGTCGGCGACCGATCTTGTCGGACACCGGGCCGGCCAGGATGGCGAAGACGCCGACCATCAAGGAATAGACCGACACCAGGGTCCCGAGGACGGCGTCCGCGATGTCGAGCTGGTCGCCGATGATGGGGAGGATGGGCGACAGGATCATGGTCTGGCTCGCCGCCGAGAAGACGAGAAGCCAGAGGGTGAAGACGATGAGGTACGGGGAAGCTCCGTCCCCCCTTCCCGCGCGCGGCTGCGCCCGGGCGTCCGGAGGGGACGCGATCTCGCTCAATCGTCGCGCCGGTCCATGTAGCCGGGGTAGCGCTGGGCGGTGGGCATGAGGACCAGGTTCAGGACGTCCACGTGCTCCGGTGTGTTGGCGACGTAGATCACGGCGTCTGCGACGTCGTCGGCGCTGAGGGGCAGGGTCTCCGCGTACATGGCGTCGGCCCGCTCCCGGTCGCCGTCGAATCGAACTTCGCTGAACTCGGTTTCGGTGATGCCGGGATCGACGCTCGAGACCCGGATCTTCGTACCCAGGAGGTCGATGTTCATGGCCTCCGTCAGCGCCCTCACGGCGAACTTCGTGGAGTTGTAGACGGCGTTCTTCGGGTAGACCCACCGACCGGCGATGCTGCCGATGTGGATGACGTGCCCGGAGTCCCGCTCAACCATGTGGGGCAGGATGGCCCGCGTGACGTAGAGGAGACCCTTCACGTTGGTGTCGATCATCTCGTCCCAGTGCTCCGTCGACCCCTCGTGGAGCTTGTCGAGACCGCGCCCTTTGCCGGCGTTGTTCACCAGGATGTCGGGGACCCGACCGCTCTCGGCCAACCCCGCGGCGTGGTCGAAGACCGCGTCACGGTCCGTGACGTCGAGTACGCCGGCTTCGGCTTCGACGCCGTGGGCGTCCGAAAGCTCGCGAGCCAGTGCTTCCAGGCGGTCGAGCCGCCTGGCGGTGAGGTGGAGGTGCGCGCCCCGGGCGGCGAAGTGGCGGGCGCACGCGGCCCCGATGCCCGCCGAAGCGCCGGTGATCATCACGCGCTTTCCCTGCAGTCGATTCATGGAGGCTGGTAGGCTCCCGTCGGTTCCTTGACCTGTCAAGCGCATGAGGTTCGCCATGACCTGTCGTGAGGGCAACCGGTGGAGGGGGTGGTCTCCACGCGTCGGCGCCCTTACGCCGATGGCTCCCGCGTGGTAGCCTGACCCGCGAATCGCGACGCACATCCACGGGAGCGGGGATGAACAAGAAGCAGGTCGGCGCCTGGGCGCTCTTCGACTTCGCCAACTCGGTCTACCCCGCCGTCATCACCACTGCCGTCTTCTCCGGCTACTACGCGGGGTACGTGGTGGGGGGCGAGGACGGTCGCGGGACCCAGCTCTGGGGGAATGCCGTCTCCCTCTCCGCCCTCATCGTGGCCCTCACCGCCCCACTTCTGGGGGCCATCGCCGATCGCGGCGGCGCGCGGAAGAAGTTCATGCTGTTCTACACGGGGGTCTGCCTCTTCGGCGTGACCCTCTTCGCCACCCTCGACGCGGGCATGGCGCTCCGCGGCTTCATCCTCTTCGTCGTCGCCAACGTGGGCTTCGAGAGCGCCCTCGTCTTCTACAACTCCTTCCTGCCGGACATCGCACCCCCGGACAAGCAGGGCCGCATCTCGGGCCTGGGCTTCGGCGTCGGGTACCTGGGCTCGGCCATCGGACTCATGATGGCCATCCCGCTCGTGGAGACCATCGAGTTGGTGTGGCTCGCCACAGCCGCCTTCTTCCTCGTCTTCTCCATCCCCGCCTTTCTCTATCTCCCCAAGGACGAACCGGGTGACATGACCGTCCCCCAGGCGGCGAAGTGGGGGCTCACCAACATGACGAGCATCGTCGGGGAGGTCTGGAGGCTCAAGGACCTGAGGAACTTCCTCATCGCCTTCTTCTTCTACATCGACGGAGTGCTCACCATCATCGTCATGGCCGGCCCCGTCGCCGAAGCGACCTTCGGATTCGGCGAGGTCGAGCGCATCGTCCTCTTCCTCGTGGTGCAGTTCTCCGCCCTGGCGGGAGCGTTCGCCATGGCCAAGCCCACGGACGTGGCGGGTCCCAAGAAGGTCCTCACGGGCGTGCTCCTGCTCTGGATCGTCACCGGGGTCGCCGCCTTCTTCGTCCAGAGCCCCACGGTCTTCTTCGGCTTGGCGGTGGTGGCGGGCTTCGGTCTCGGCTCGGTCCAGTCGGCGAGCCGCAGCTACGTCTCCCTTCTCATCCCCGACGGCCGGGAGTCGGAGATGTTCGGCTTCTACGCCCTCTGCGGAAAGTCGTCGTCGGTGATGGGGCCGTTCCTCTTCGGCACGGCGACCGTGCTGGCGGGAGGCGACCAGCGACCGGCCTTCCTGGTGCTGACCCTCCTCTTCGTCATCGGCCTGGTGCTGTTGCAGCGTGTGCCCAGTCCGCGGGCCGCCGGGGCGTCCTCCTAGCTTTTCGGGCGCACGGACAGGCGCACGGGGGCGGTCATCGCACCGAGAGCTCGGGCACCGGAGCGAGGATGACCTCGCGTCGGGCGGTGGTGATGTCGTCCACCGCCGCGTGGCCGGCGCCTTCGGCCTCTCTCCAGTAGTCCTGGTAGTCGCCGAGGGAGTCCAGCCCCACCATCCGGAGGTAGTGCCAGCCGTCGGAGAGGAGGAAGCGACCCGTTGCGGACGCTATGCCCCTGGAGCGCTCCCAGGGAACCAACTCGTCGGCCAGGGTCTGCTCGAACCGTTCGGTCTCTCCGGGGAGGAGCCGATACCAGACGAGGGCGACGCGGCCTCGACTCCCGGGGTCACCGGTGGAGAGGGCGGGCAGCATCTCCACGAACTGATCGTCGTGGGCGGCGATGAGATCTCCGATGGCGCCGTAGAAGCCGCCGATTCCGAGGCCGTCGGGGCCGGGGAGTCCCGATACCAACGCGTTGTGCTCGTCCATCCCCGACATGCCGTCGAAGCTGCTGACGACGACGAGGTCCAGGGGGATCGAGCTTTCGACTTCCCGGAAGGCGCGGAAGGACCGCATGGCGGTGTCGAGCTCGTAGAGGGGGAGCGCCCGTTCCCGGAAGATCGTGCGCGCCTCGGCGGCCCCGCCCGGGACGAAGCGGAACGTGACCAGCTGCCGGACTTCACCCGGGAAGACATCCTGGGCGGCGAGTGGCGTGGGGAGCGAGGGAGGAATGGCGCCTGCGAGAGCCACGCACGCCAGAGCGACGGCCCGAGGAGCCATTGGGCCTGTTCTCACCCCAGGCCTCCCTGGTCCAGTGTGAGGACCGTCCGCAGAAGGACGTTGGATCCGTTGGCGACGTCGGGATGTTCGGTTCGTTCGTCGGGAGCGTGGCTGATGCCGTCCACCGAGGGCACGAAGATCATCCCCACGGGGCCGATGAGCGCCATGCTCTGGGCGTCGTGGCCGGCGCCCGACGGCATCCGACGGTTCGAGAGCCGGAGCTCGTCGGCGGACCGTTCGACGAGGTCACGGAGGCGGGGGTCGGTGGGCGCCGCCCGACTGGTGTAGAACCGCTCGAAGGAAAAGCCGACGCCGGTTTCGGCCTCGACGGATCCTGCCATTCCCTGGATCGCCTCGAAGACAGCCGCGATGCCGTCCATGGTGAGGTCGCGGATCTCCAGGGTCATTCGCACCCGACCGGGAATGACGTTCGGAGCACCGGGCTCGGGCTCCACCACGCCCACCGTCGCCACCTGGCGGCCGGGCATCTCGCGCGCCGTGCGGTACACGCCGTCGATGAACCGCGCCGACCCGACGAGTGCATCGGTCCGGCGGTCCATGGGCGTGGTGCCGGCGTGATTCGTCATCCCCTCGGCGATGACGTTCCATCGCATGATGCCCACGATGCCTTCCACGACCCCGATGTCGATCCCGTCGTGATCGAGGACGGCGCCTTGCTCCACGTGGAGTTCCAGGAACGCCGTCATCGACCCGTCGGACCGCACGGCTTCGTCCAGGCGGTCCGGATCTCCACCCAGCCTGCGTATGCCCTCCCCGATGGTCAGACCCGAGGCAGTCTCGATGTCGAGCTCGAAGGGCTCCACCTCCCCCACCAGGGCCCGGCTCCCCGTCTTCCCGCCCTCCTCGTTGGTGAACACCACGAGTTCCAAGGGATGACGGGTGGTGTGGCCGGCGTCGGCGAGAACCGCGGCGACCTCCACGGAGCCCATCACGCCCACCTGGCCGTCGTAGTTGCCACCCCCCGGCACCGAGTCGACGTGGGAGCCGAAGACGATGGGGGGCAGGCCATCCTCCGACCCGCCCTTCCGGGCGACCAGGTTGCCGACGAGGTCGCGTTCCACCGAGAAGCCGGCTTCGGCGAGGAGTCCCTCGATCCACTCCAGGGCCGCCACGTTGGCGTCACTGAACGCGACGCGATCGATGCCCCCCTCGTCATTGGCGCCGAAGGTGGCCAGGGTCCGCATGCGATCGGCCAACCGGCGGCTGTCCACTTCCAGGGCCTGCGGGTGCCAGCGGGTGCGACCCGTTCCCAGCCACAGGCCCATGGCTCCCAGCCCTCCCATCCGCGTGAACTCGCGACGATCCATGGTCCTTCCGTTGCTTGGTTTGGTCATCTGCCTGGATTGGTCATCTGCTTGGTTGTTTCATCAGCCGCCCAGCGGCCGGCCACCGTCCACAGGGATGGAGATGCCGGTGGTGGACGGAAGCGAGACGACCGCTGCCATGACCGCCGAGGCCACGTCGTCCACGGTGGCGAGCCGGCCGAGGGGGGTACGGTCGAGCATCTCCTTCCGGCGGTCCTCGCTCCATCCGCGGGTGAGCTCGGTGTCGACCAGGCCCGGGGCCACGGACAGCACGCGGACGTGGGGAGCGAGCGCCCGTGCCAGTGACACCGTCATGTTGTCCAATGCCGCCTTGGAAGCGCAGTACGCCACGTTGCTCCCATTTCCCATCCGCGCGGCCAGCGACGAGATGTTCACGACGACACCGCCGCCATCGGCGGTGAGTAGCTCTTTGAAAGCCCGGATCGTGGCAAAGGGTCCGCGGACGTTGGTCCGCATGACCTGGTCGAAGAAGTCGTCGTCCAGTGCGTTCAGGTCATCGTGGGGAATGACGCGGGTCGTTGCCGCGTTGTTCACCAACACGTCGAGGCGCCCCTCCGCCCCGGCAACGTCATCGGCCAGCGCATCGAGGACGCCGGAATCGGTGGCCGAGGCCTGGCTGTATCGGTGGCCGTTCCCGGGGAGAGACGCCACCACCGAGCGCGCGCCTTCTTCGCTGTCCCGGTGCGTGACGATGACCGAGGCTCCGGCCTGGGCGAGGGCCCGGGCGATGGCAGCGCCGATCCCACGGCTGCCTCCGGTGACCAGGGCCACGCGTCCTGACAACACTCCTTCCACCTTCCACCTCTGTTCCGTGAGTCGCGCCCAGGGAACTTGGCGCGCGCCCCCTGGTTCTGGTAATCTTGGGTAGGAAGCGCAAGCGGGCAGGGGCTCGCCTCGAAAGAGCGCTCCAGGGGCGAAGATGACGACGACGAACGCGATCAGCACCATTGGGCTCTTCCCGCGGTGTCTGTTTTGTCATGCCCCCTTTCCCGAGAATCGCGAGCTCCACCGGATGCCGCGCGGGCGGAAAGTGGCCTTCGACCCCGTACGGGGTCGGCTGTGGGCGGTCTGCGACAGTTGTCACCGTTGGAACCTCGCCCCACTCGAGGAGCGGGAAGCCGCTCTCTACGAGCTGGAGCGCCTGTGTCACGATCACGCCCGGCCCCTGGTGAGCACGGCGAACATCGCGCTCTTCCGCTCGGGATCGATGACGCTCATTCGCGTCGGCGATGCCAGCCTCGTGGAGCAGGCCTGGTGGCGCTATGGCCGGGAGCTACGTAGGCGGAAGGCCTCCTACGAGAGCCGCCGCTCCAAAGTCACCGCGTACACTTTCGGCGCTCTACAATTCATCGGCGATGCCATCGGCTTCAGCGACGGAGACGTCGCCATCGACTGGGAGGATACGCCGGTTGCCGACGTCCTGCGCTGGCGTCGGTTCGGGTGGGCGGCGTGGCACGGGCGGGAAACCTGTCCCTACTGCAACAGCACGTTGCGCGCCCTCCGGTACGATCTGGGCTGGTGGGTCTACCCCCTTCGTGGGGCGGACGGACGCATCGGCCTCGGGGTGCCGTGTCAGCGCTGCGATCCCTGGACGCCGGAAAAGGTCTACGAACTCCACGGCGACGTGGCCGAGAACGTCCTCCGGCGACTCCTCGCGTACCAGAACATCGGTGGGGCCAGCGAACGACGGATCACCGAGGCGGCGCGCGCCATCGAGGACGCCGGGTCCACCGGTGCTTTCGCGGCCCAGGTGACGCAGCAGCATCAGACCCTGTGGAAGATGGGGGCCACCGGGACCATCGGACTCGAGATCGCCCTCAACGAGTCGGTGGAGCGCCGCCTTCTGGAGATGGAGGCGCGGGCGCTGGCGTTCCTGTGGAAGCAGGAAGAAGAGCTGGCCAGCATCATCGACGAGGAGCTCACGCCTCGCCGACTGTTGGAGGCACATCTTCGACGCCTCCCCATCCGACTCCGGTCGCGTCACTCGGAGCGCATCCTCCCGGCCAGGACGGCTGGGTTGGTGGAGCGGATCCTGGCGAGCGAAGACGTGGGCCAGATCAGGTCCCCCCGGGGGAGTCCGGCCTCGCTGATCTGAGGGTTTCCCTCAGGCGTCGCGGCCGTGGAGCAGGTCGCGGAAGTTGGAGAGCGAGCCCGGGTGCATGATGCCCGCCTTTTCCCACTCCTCGTCGTGGGGCGCGGCGCCGGCGCCACCGATGACGACGTCCACCGAGCGTGGCAGGAGGCCCCTGATTTCCAGCACCTCCTGGACTCCGCGGGCGTCGAGTCGGGGGTGGACCGCCGAGAGGGCCACCATCTTCGCGCCCAGTTTGCGGGCCGCCCGAGCGATGTCGTCAGCCGGAAGATCCGGTCCGAGGAAACGGACACGCCACCCCTCGTAGGCGGCGATGACGCCGGCGAGGAGCGCACCGAACTCATGCCGCTGGCCCGCGGGCGTGCCGGTGAGGGCAAGGGGAGCCTCGGGGTCGGGCTGATTCGTCGTGGAAACCCACTCGAGGAATCGCCGGATGGCCACGGAGGCGATGTGCTCGGTGCTCGGTCGCATCTGACCCGACTGCCACGCCCGGCCGACTTCCTGGAGCAGAGGCACCATGAGTCCTTCGACGAGCTCGTGCGGACGCAATTCCACCGCCGACCTCATGAGATACTGCTCGAGTGCCTCGGTTTGCATGGACTCCACGAGGGCGAGCGCCGCCTTCACCCGGTCCACGTCCGGGGCGATGGCGTCTCCTTGGAGCTGGACCGGCGTTTCACGGTCCTCGTCGATGAGTTCCTGGAGCTCGTCTGCATCGAGCTCTGCAATGAGCCCGATGGTGCGTCCACCGTCCACGGCCGTGGCCAGAAGCTGCAGTCGGCGCACGTCGGCGTCGGAATAGAGGCGCTGACCGCCGTCGCTACGAGACGGCTCGACCGCTCCGTAGCGGCGCTCCCATGCTCGGAGCACCGGCGCGGAAAGGCCGGTACGCTGAGAAACGACTCGAATCGGATGGCGTGCTTCGGCGGCGTCGGTCATGCCGCAACTGTAGTGTCCCGTTGAGGTATTGTCAAACAACATTATTGAACATGCCCTTGACATGCCCTGGATAGTGCATCAATATGCTGGACATAAGTTGAACGGAAAGCACATAGGAGCTCTAGACGATGTTCAAGAAGATCTTCATCCTCGCCCTCGCCGCCGCCCCTCTCGCCTTCGCGACTCCCTCCGAGACGGAGGCCCAAGCCGGTGACATCGTCGCCGTTGCTCAGGCCGCCGGTGGTTTCGAGACGCTGCTCGCCGCCGCTACGGCCGCCGACCTCGTGGCCACTCTGCAGAGTGAAGGGCCGTTCACGATCTTCGCGCCCACGGACGAGGCATTCGCCAAGATCCCGCAGGAGCAGCTCCAGGCTCTCCTGGAGAACAAGGAAGCCCTCAAGAAGGTCCTTCTCTATCACGTGGTCCCCGGTAGGGTCGCCGCCAGCCAGGTGGTCGATCTGAGCACCGCCGAGACGGCCGCCGGCCAGAACGTCTCCATCATGGTGGAGAACGGCTCGGTGAAGGTCGACGACGCCACCGTCGTCGCCACGGACATCCAGGCCTCCAACGGGATCATCCACGTCATCGATCAGGTCATCCTGCCCGAGATGTAAGGACGAATCTGCTCGGCCCGTGACGTCACGGGCCCGACCCGCCAGCCGGTCCTCGAGGCTCGAAGCCTCGGGGGCCGGCTTTTCGTTGAGGCCTACCCCTGGCGCGAACCGCATCCTGCCCAGACAATCAGAGCTGCCCCAATCCCAGCACCGAAACTCAGGATCTCCGATGGACTCGATCGTTCGCTACGCGTCTCTGCTCACCCTCACCCTCTCCTTCGCGTCGCCTCTCTCCGCCCAGAACGGCGAGTTGGCGGATCAATGGATCGACGCTCTCGAGTGGCGCTCCATCGGGCCGGCGAACATGTCCGGGAGGGTCACCGACGTCGAAGGACTCCCTAGCCCGTCGAAGACGTTCTACGTCGCGGCAGCAGCGGGTGGCATCTGGAAGACCACGAACAACGGTGTGACCTACCGACCCATCTTCCAGAACGAGCGCGTCGTTTCACTCGGTGACATCGCCATCGCACCCAGCGACCCGGATCAGATCTGGGCCGGGACCGGCGAGGAGGATTCGCGGAACTCCATCTCGCCCGGGGGCGGGATCTACAAGTCGATGGACGGCGGACTGACGTGGGAGCTCAAGGGCCTCGAGGCCACGGAGCACATCGGTCGGATCCAGGTGCATCCCAGCAATCCGGACGTCGTCTTCGTCGCCGCCTTGGGGGCCCTTTGGCGAACCAACCCCGAGCGGGGGCTCTACCGGACGACGGATGGGGGCGACACCTGGGAGCTGGTGAACTTCGTCAGCGACCGGGCGGGCTTCGTGGATGTGAAGATCCACCCGAGGAACCCCGACGTTCTCTTCGCAACGAGCTGGGAGCGGCAGCGTGGCCCGTACTACCTGGAGAGCGGTGGCCCCGGGAGCGCCCTCTGGAAGAGCACCGACGGCGGCGACAACTGGGAGAAGGTCGAGGGCGGTGGTCTCCCCGAGACCATGCTCGGGAAGATGAACGTCGCCTTCGCGCCGAGTTATCCGCGGGTGATGTACCTCATGGTGGAGGCCGCAGCGCCCGAGGGCTCCGACGAGGACAACCTGAACGGTCTCTACCGCTCCGATGACGAGGGAGAGACGTGGGAGAGGGTCAACAGCTACAACAGCCGACCCTTCTACTATTCGGAGGTCGTGGTCGACCCGGCGGATCCCGATCGGGTCTACTTCTCCTCTCTTCGCTTCTCCGAAGACGGGGGCCGGACCATGCGCAACATGGCCCAGGCGGTCCACGTCGACTTCCATGCCATCTGGGTGGACCCCAACGACCCCGATCGCATCGTTCTCGGCAACGACGGTGGCATCGCGGTGAGCTTCGACCGCGGCGGAAACTACTGGTTCCCCAACGTCATCCCCCTCGGCCAGTTCTATAACATCAGCTATGGGATGGAAGTCCCGTACACCGTGTGTGGAGGCCTGCAGGACAACTACACCTGGTGCGGACCGAGCCGGAAAGCGAGCGGGGACATCACCAACCACGACTGGTTCCGGGTGAGCGGAGGCGACGGCTTCGTCTCGCAGCAGGACCCCCGGTATCCCGAGTTGGTCTACTCCGAGTCCCAGGGCGGCAACATGGGCCGCTCCAACCTGAAGACCGGGGAGCGCGACTCCTTCGACCGGCCCGACTGGCGGACGGTGTACCGCGAATACCAGGACTCCATCGCACTCCTGTGGCCGGACATCACCGAGCCCATGCCCGGGCAGCACCGGGACCGTATCGAGGACCTCCAGGCGCGGGCGACGGCCGACTCTCTGGCCCTCCAGCTCCGCTACAACTGGAACACGCCGTACTTCCTCTCGCCTCACGACCCCGACGTGATCTACGCCGCCGCGAACCGGGTGCTCAAGTCCGACTGGCGGGGCGACGACATGTATCCCATCTCGCCGGACCTCACCCGGGCCGACCCCGAGAAGATCGCCATCAGCACGGAGACGACGGGTGGGATCACGCCTGACGTCACCGGAGCCGAGACCTTCGCCACCATCGTTTCCCTGGCCGAGTCGCCTGTGGAAGAGGGTCTGCTCTACGCCGGAACCGATGACGGCAACCTGTGGGTTTCACCCGACGCCGGAGGCGAGTGGACGGAGCTCACCGAGGCCACCGAGGACCTGGTCCCCGACGGGACGTACGTGAGCCGCATCGAGCCGTCCAAGCACGTCCGTGACCGGGTCTACGTGACCTACGACAACCACCGGCGGGGCGACTTCACCCCGTACGTCCTGGTCAGCGAGGACCGGGGGCGGAGCTTCCGCTCCATCTCCAGCGATCTCCCCACCGGGAAGCCCGACTTCGTCCACGTGGTGCGTGAGGACCACGTGAACCCGAGCCTCCTCTTCGTCGGGACCGACGTCGGCGCCTACGTCTCGGTGGACCGGGGCAACTCCTGGAAGCGCTTCATGACCGGGCTGCCCACGGTGCCCGTCCACGACCTGCAGATCCATCCGCGCGACGGCGAGATCATCGCCGGGACGCATGGCCGGTCCATCTGGATCGCCGACATCAAGCCGCTTCAGCAGCTCCCGGGCATCGTGGCCGACGCCGACGTGCATCTCTTCGAGCCGGCGCCGGCGTTCCAGTACGGGACGTCGCCCACCGGGGGTGAGTTCACCGCCCAGCACTACTTCATCGCCGACAACCCCCAGTACGGGGCGACCTTCACGTATTGGCTGAGCTCCGACCTGGAGGAGCGGGCCGAGCTCGCCGTCCTCGACGACGACGGCGAGGAGCTCTGGTCGACCGACGGCGCCGACAGTCCCGGGATGCACTCGGCGACGTGGAACATGCGGGCGCCCAGCGTCGACCTGCCCCGGTCTCCGTCGGAGGTCCGCGACTCCATCCGGATCGAGCGACGACTCGAAGAGGTCGCCGACTCTCTCGTCGACGCAGGAGAAGATCGCGACGAGGTTGATGAGGCGGTGGAGTCGCTCCGTGAAGGCGGTGGCGGTGGATTCGGCTTCGGAGGCGGCGGTGGGGGAGGGGGAGGCCTGCCCTTCGACTCCGACGGCAACTTCATCGAGCGTGCGGCCGAAGGACCCGTCGTCCAGGGTGGTGGCGGTGGCTTCGGTGGTGGCGGAGGCGGCTCGCTCCAGAACCGGATCCGTCAGGCGGTCACGGGAGAGCAGGGTCGGCGCCGGCGCTTCGGTGGCGGCAATCTGTTCCCCAGTCGTTCCGAGCCGGGCGGCCTGGCGGAGCCGGGTTCGTACACGGTGGTGCTACGCGTGGACGGCCAGGAATACCGCCAGCGCTTCACATTGGATCGGACGGACACCGCGCCAGAGAACTGAGTGCTGCGGGCCCGCCTCCGTGGCGGGCCCGCCGTCAGCTGGTCTCGATGCCGGCCTCGTCGAGAATCGTCTGGAGGGTGTCGCTCAGGGCGTTGTGCCGTTCGATGGTCGCGCGGCACGACGCCTCGGCCGACCTGAGCCGCCGCTCCCGCCCCTCCCACACCTGGACCGAGTCGTTGTACTCCTCGAACACGCCGAGGTACTCGTCGTACAGCGACTGCGGCACCTGCCCCGAGTCCGTCTCGTAGTCACCGACCTCCTGACGCAGGGAGTCGATGGTGGCGCGGAGAGTTCGTAGCGACACTTCGCTGGTCTGGAGGGCCCCGCGACACCGATCAGCGGTGAGGCGACTCCGGTAGAGGTCCTCGCGAAGGCGATTGATCTCGTCGACGGTCTGCTGACGCTCCACGATGCGCTGCACTCCCACGATGACGAGACCGCCCAGGACGAGGGCGAAGATCGTCAGGAGGATCGTTCGGACGATGGGGCTCAAGAAGACGGCTACTCCTCACCCACGGTGAACGAGAACATCATGCCGGCGTGGAGGTGTTCGGCGATGTGGCAGTGGATCATCCACTCACCCGGATTCGACATCTCCACCAGGATGTCCATCTCCGAGCCCACGGGGACGATGGCCGTGTCCTTCCACACCAGGTTCTCGCTCTCCACTCCGTCCATGGACAGCACCAGAAACCGCTGGCCGTGGACGTGGATGGGATGATTCATGGGGTGGAAGGAATCGGGGGTGTTGAAGATGCGGATCTTCACCACCTCACCGACGTCGAAGCTCCATTGGATCTCCTCGTTCTCGGCGCCGGTCTCCCGGTCCTTGAGGATCCACGTCACCTGCTCCCCGGTGGACAGCCAGTTCATCATCGGCATGGCGTCGTTCCACTCCATGGGCGGCACGTAGAGTGTGTCGGCTTCCATGGAGAGGATGATCGACTGATGCAGATCCCGCACCCGGACCGTCGTCTCGAGCTCGTAGTCGGGCGCCTGACCGAAGTAGGGGCGGAACGACTCGATGTCGTCCACGACCTCGTCATGCTCGCGCAGGACGTCGAAGGCTCGAGAAACCGACGCCTCGGCGACCTCGTCGCTCACCGTGACCAGGGAGAGCGTATCCACGTGCGGGTAGAACTCACCCCGGAAGTGGTTGATCGCCTGGATGGTGTTGGCGATGGCGACCTCGCCGGCTTCGTCGAAGCGGACATCGACCACGTATCGTTCGGCCGGCGCGATGACCACGGAACTCACCCATTGCTCGCGCTCGAAGCGACTCACGTCCGAGGCGACGACTTTTACCTTCGCCCCCCCGAACGTGACGTTGAACGTCCGTGAGTTGGCGACGTTGGTGAGGTAGAAGCGTACCACCTCTCCCCGTCGAGCCGACAGCCGATAGTCGGTCTCGCCGTTCACCATCATCACGTTGCCGAAACGCCCCATGAGAGCGTGGGTCGGCGCGCTGTCCCCCCAGGGGAGGGCGCCTTGATCGTCCATGAGCATGTCGTACAGGACGAAGACCTCCTCTCTGTGGGCCGGTCCGTAGTAGTCCGGGTCGGGAGAGGTGACCAGGAGGTTGCCGAAAAGCCCCAGGTCCTGCTGCACGTCCTCACGGACGTGGGGGTGATACCAGTACATGCCTGCGTCCGGGACGTGCACCTGGTAGGTGAAGCTCTCGCCACGCTCGATGGCTTCCTGGGTCACACCCGGCACGCCGTCGAATCGGTTGTCCAGGCGAACGCCGTGCCAGTGGATGGTGGTGGGCATCTGGATCTGGTTGGTCACCCGGACGACGATGGTGGCGTTCTTCGGGGCCTGGATCAAAGGCCCCGGGTACTGCTCGTTGTAGCCGAACATGACCATCTCGTGGCCGTCGATGGTGCGACGGACCATGGAGACCGAGATGTCGAGGGTGTCGCCGTCGGACATGGGGACCGCCTCCGACGGGCGGGCCTCGGGGAGCATCCCGGGATCCATGCCCATGCCCGGGAGGAAGGGACCCACGACGGGAACGGCGTTCTCCAGGCCCGGGAGCATGGGCATGTTCATGTCCATGGGGACCATACGCCAGCCCCCGCCCATGGTCATCCCGTGCATCTCGTGCTGGGCCAATACGGCAGAAGGCGTGGCGGTGCACAGCACCCAGAGTGGGGCCAGGACAAGGGAGATGGATGCCTTTCTTCGCCGATCCGTCACGTCGTCACCTGTGTCATTCGTAGCTCGACTGAAGTCGGTTACCGGTGGAGCCATCGAGCGTTCCCCGGGGTGGCCCCGAAGTGTCGCACATCGGTGACCTCAAGGCAGGGCCCTGACTACCGATACTGCGGGTAGGACAGTAGAGTGAGGAGCCCAGCCCGACGACCCAGACCCTCCCCCAGGTGCCGCCATGCAGTTCTCCGGTCCGGAGCGCGCGCGAAGCTCCAGCGAGGTGGTCATCCACCGGCTGTATGAGATCACGTCGGACTTCGAGGCAGGCTTCGATCAACAAGTCGAGGCCCTGCTCGAACTCGGCCGGGAGACATTCGATCTCGACATCGGCATCGTGTCCAAGATCGACCCTCCGGACTACGAAGTGAAATGGGTCTCGGCGCCTGCCAGCGTGGCTCTACGTCGGGGGGACCGCTTCGATCTGGCGAACACCTACTGCAGCATGGTCGTCGATGCGGACGGGCCCGTGGGCTTCGAGCATGCCGCCGGAACCGAGGTGGCCCGACATCCGGCCTACGGGGTGTTCCGGCTGGAGTCGTACGTCGGTGTCCCCCTCTACGTGAGTCGCTCGCGCTTCGGCACGCTCAACTTTTCCAGTGCCCGATCCCGGGCCCGGCAGTTCTCGGAGGTGGATCTCGACTGCATCCGGCTCATGGCGACCTGGTTGGGCACCGAGATCCATCGGCGCAGGATCGAGGGTCAGTTGGCCAAGACGAAGCTGCATCTCGAGCGGTTGGTGCGAACCGACCCGCTTACGGAGCTCCTGAATCGAAGGGGCATGAGGGAGGCCATCGAACTCCATTCTCGGCGCAGCGAGCGAGACGGTGCGCCCGTGTCGGCCATCCTCATCGACATCGACGATTTCAAGAGCATCAACGACTCCCTCGGCCACTCCAGGGGAGACCGGGTCATCCGTTCGGTGGCGGAGATGGTTCGAGGTTCCTTGCGGCCCACGGACGTGGCGGCGCGGATCGGCGGTGACGAGTTCGTCGCCCTCTTGCCCGGCGCCACGCTCAGCGATGCGTCGACGGTGGCCAACCGCATCAGTCAGGCCGTGGGAGAGCTGGCCGGGCAGGGGGATGGCGTCGAGGTCACGGTGAGCATCGGCGTCGCTTCGGTGAAGCCGGGAACGTCGTCGATAACCGATCTACTGACCCGGACGGAGATGCTGCTCCGCGACAGCAAGCAGGCGGGGAAGAACACCGTGACGGTGGAAGCCGCCACGGGCTGAAAGGTCTTCCCCGGGCCAAAGCTCTACGGCGCTGTTAGAGTCGTCCGTCAGTTCCCGTAGCCGTATGCCGCGCAGTTCTCCTGCTGCAGCGCGCCATGCCCGACCATGGTGTGCATCATGCCGCTGCGGGACATGCCCCTGAACGCCACGGGCCCGCTCCACATCGTGGCCTCCGGGTCGTCCTCCGCCTCCCACGTCACCACGACGAGGAACTTGTTCCAGCGGACGGCACCGGCCGCGCGCAGGTTCTCGTCCAGCGTGCCCACCCGCTCCACCTGATCGATCTGCGGCGTGGTCACCCAGGCCACGAGATGGCCGGAGCGAGGAGCCTTCATTCCGTCGATGGCCACCTGCAGGTCGTAGACGTAGCTCCCATCGGGGCCGAGCGCGACGGAAAAGGGCGAACTCCCCGAGACCTCCAACTCCGCCCGCGCATCGGCGAGGCCGCTGCCCGGCACGTTGCGGGTGGTGAAGAGCTCGAAGGCGTAGTACTCGGGACCGGCCGGCGCCGCGCACATGGGAGCGCCCACGTCGGAGAAAGCGGCGGTGGGGGAGCCGAGAAGGCCGGCGAGCATTAGTATCGTCACCATGGTTCAGCCTAGCCGTGGGAGCCGGCGGCGACAAGATGTCGGCAGAGTCTTCAGGAGGCGTTGATGTTGCGCAAAATCGGGGCGGTCGTCGCGGGTCTGGTCGTCGTGGGGGTGGTGGTGATGGTGTTGCAGCAGATCGCGGCCTCCATGCATCCCATACCGGAGGGTCTCGACCCCTTCGACCCCGAACAGGCCGACGCTTTCCGAGACCACATGGCCGCGATGCCCGCCGGGGCGTGGGCCATGGCCTTCGCCTCCGAACTCATCGGTGCCTTCGCGGGCGCGTTCGTGGCGGGCAAGATCGCCCGCGACGGCGCACGGTTGGTTTGCGGCATCATCGTCGGGGCCGCGCTCCTGGGAAGCGTCGCGAACTGGGTGGCGTTCGAGCACCCCATGTGGTTCATGGCCGGGCAGCTCGTCGGGTACCCGCTGGTCCTCATGGGCGTGTGGGCGATGGTGGGTCGAGCAGGGGACGTCGAAGCCTCGGGTTGAACCAGGGCAGTCCGTCGGTCGCCGACTTTCCCGTTGCCGGACGACGCTGTGGCGCCTACCATCGTCCGGCCATGCAGCGTCGCCCCCCCGCTCTCGTTCAGCTCGCACTGGCCGGCGCCTTCCTGGTGTCCGGCTGTGTCGTGGCGGACTCCCCCACCGCCACGAACGATGCCTTGCCCAGGGCGGCGGTTCTGATTCCAGGCGGTGGTTTGTTGGCGTCGGCGGAGGCGCTGCCCATCAATCGCATCCGTGCGGTGGCGACCCGAACCACTGATGGAGCGGTCCTCGACGAGGCCGTAGTCGGCGTGAACCCCACGGCCTCGGAGTGGGAGATCGAAGTCGCCGTGCCCCCGTCCGCGGGTCCTGAGATCTGGGTGACCGTCCAGCTCATCCACGTCGCCGACGACGGATCGGAGACCGTCGAGTTCAGCGGCCGCATCCTCGTTTCACTCGGAGGCGGGGAGCCGACGGTGCCGGAACTGACACTGGTTCGCGGCCCTCTCGCCAACCTGCTGGTTACGTCCATCGCCATTTCGTCGCCTCCAGGGCCGTTGACCATTGGTGGAACGGCTTCGCTCACCGCCGCCGTGGTCACCGACGGCCAAGCGCCCCCGATCGTCTATTGGGAGGGCCTGGACGCATCCGTCCTCACCGTGGATGACGACGGGGTCGTCACAGCCGTGGGCGTCGGATCGGGGCGTGTGGTGGCCACTGCAGGGACGCACTCGGACACGGCGAGCATCGTCGTGCAGCCCCCGGACTCCGATCCGCCGGTTCTCCTGACCCGGTCGCCGGCTCCTGGGGACACGAACGTCTTCCTGGGCGTCCAGGTCGTGGCGGAGTTCGACGAAGACATCGAGCCGACTTCGGTGACAGCCTCCAGCTTCACTCTCCTCGACAGCCTGGGTGCCGGGGTGCCGGCCGCGCTTTCGGTGTCAGGCGCCATCGTCACCCTCGCCCCGAGCGCTCCACTCGATTCCTTGCACCGCTACACCGCCATGCTGGGGGGCTCGATCACGGACCTGGCCGGCAATCCCCTCGGAGACCCGGTGACCTGGAACTTCACCACCGGCGTGGGCGCCGTCCTCCTCGGCTCCTTCGACGCCAACTTGGGGACGCTGGTGTCCATCGCTTTCGATGCTGCCAGCCGGACGCTTTACCTCCACCCGGACTTCGATCCGACCATCTACGAGTACACGACGGCAGGGGTCGCCACCGGCGACACCATCCTCCGACCGGGGGTCAGCTCCAACGACATCGACCTCGACATGGCGGACGTCGCCATGTCCCTCGCCGGGACGCCCGTGTCCGCGAACAGCATGCTCGCGCACAATGGAGAGGTGGCTCCGGGCATGCTCTACGCCCTGAATACCCAGGATGGCAGCGTCATCGATTCCATTTCCATGCCGGTGGGAGGCAATCCCGTGGGAGGCGCCTACCACCCGGGGCGGGGCACTTTCTTCAGCCTCGCCTGGAACACCGACATCATCACCGAGGTCGACCTGGACACGGGGCTCGAGATCGCCAGCTTCACGGCTTTGCCCGCCGGAGCTCCGACCTTCGACGTCTTCTACGGTGACATCGAAGTGGATCCGGTCTCGGGAGACCTGCTCATCGTCAGTAGTTCGCAGAACGTGGTCCGGACGCTCCGGCCCGACGGGACGTTCGTGTCGGACGTCGACGTGAGCAACCTGGGAATCACGGGGATGTCGGGCATTGCGTGGGATCCCCAGACGGAGACCGCCTGGATCTCGTCGACGACGGGCTTCGTGTTCCAGGTCGGGCGGGTTCACTGACCCCGTCTCAGCGGTTGGCCCAACGACGTCGTGGCTTCGTGCTGGCGGCTCTCATCGCTCCGTTCGTGGTTCCCGTGGTCGTCTTTCTCGCCATTGCCGTGGTCGAAGGAATGGGCCCGGGCGCCGCCGTGCGGGCGGCGGTTCAGCAGGCCGCGGGTGGACGGCCGAGCCTCGTGGCAGCCGGGGTCCTCTTCCTCCTGCCCGTCTTGCTTCTCCTCCTCGGCCTGCGCCTGGGCCGCCGGCTCGATCCAGAAGGTGAACGGCTGCTCGCGGTCGGATGGGCGGGACTCGCGGCGGTCCTCGCCCTCCAGGTCTGGGCCAATGCGTCTTTCTGGCGCCTCTACCTACCCGACCGGGTCAGCCCCGGTTTTCCCCACGGGCTCGAGCTGGTCATCGCCCCCCTCTTTTTCGGCCCGACCGTGGTGGCGATCGTGGCCGTGGTCGGCTTCCTCACGCTACGGATGGGGAAATGAGGAGCGCGTTGGTCCTCCTTGGAGCCGCCTGCCTCGCTCCAGGCGCGGCGGGACTGCCATCCGCACTGGCGGCTCAGTCCGCGGTGGCCGAGCGCGTCCCCGCGTGCCGATGTCCCGAGCGATCGCTGGCCGACTACTACGCGGCTGCGGATGACGTGCTCCTCATGCGCGTCGACGCGGTGGAGGACGCCGACGGGTCTCTACGGATCCTGAGCGGCGTCGTGCTGGAGGCTCCCTGGAAGCTGGCGCCCGGTCGCACGGCCGGCGCCGGTGACCCTGTCGCGTACCGCACGGCCGCTTCCTCCGCGGCGTGCGGCGTGAGCGCGGAACGGGGAGACGTCCTCGCGATCTTCGCATCCGGGGAGAGCGCGATGAATGGCCTCCTGGCGGTGGACACCTGCTCGGGGAGCCGCGTGTACCGCGCCGCCGGGACCGGAGAAGTGCGTGGCTTCCAGGACGTTCCCGCCCGGTTCGTGGTGGGCCAACTCGATGCGCTCAGCGGGATGGATGCCCTGTCCGAAACGATGACCGCGGCGAACGGGTCGATGGATACGTTGCTGGGCCTGCTGGACCTCGATGCGCTGGCCCACGGGGGGAACGTGCCCATCCACGACGAGCCCATGACGGACGCCCCCGTCGCGGTGATGGTGGAGGACTACGCTCAGGTGGAGTCCCGGGAGGTGGGGTACGAGGTCCCGGCGGCGGTCGTCTACCAGCGGATGGACGGGTGGTCGCAGGTGAGACTCACCAGCGGCGAACCGGGGTGGGTCCCCCCGGAGTCCGCCGGCACCTGGTTTCCCTACGCCGAGCTTCCGGTCCGCCGACTGGCGTACCTGACCGCGGCCTGGAGCGGTCACGTGTGGCCGGAGGTCGGCGCGGGAATCCCCCGGCGGAGTGCCCGGCGAAGCACCGAAACCGACCAGCTGTCGGTCGAGGTGCACGAAGTACGGCTGCTCGGCGGAGTCCCCTGGTTCCGCGTGGACATCCTGGCGGATAGCCCCTGCGAGGGTGGAGAGCGGCGTACGACGCTCTCTGGCTGGGTGCCGGGATACGGGGCCGGAGGCAGTCCTACTGTATGGTACTACTCCCGGGGCTGCTGACTCCCCTCCAGGAGTGGCGGCCTCGACCTCAGCGTGAACACGGATTCAGCCGATATACGGATCATCGGCTGAAGGAACGGGCTCCCACAGTTCGATCTTCCAACCGTTCGGATCGAGGATCCAAGCGAACTTCCCGTTGGGGTATTCCTCCAACTCGCCGACGATCTCGACCCCGGCCGACCGCAGCGACGCCAGAAGCTCCTCCAGGTCGGCGACCCGGAAGTTGAGCATGATGGGCGCCTCGCTGGGCGCGAAGTAGTCGGTGGTCCCGGGGAAGACTCCCCACACCGTGTAGCCCAGCTCCGACGGATCGTCCTCCTCCAGCCATCGAAAGACGAACGTCCCCTCGGCCACACCGACACCGAGATGTGTGCGGTACCACTCCCGCAGCGCGGGAGCATCGTCCGCTTTCACGAAGATCCCGCCAACGCCCGTGACCTTGGACGCCTGAGGGGTGCCGGCAGCCGGCGCGTCGACGGGTGACGTCGGTTCCGGGGGTGGAGCGCCGGTCGGCGCCAGTATCATGCCCAGGCCGAGGGCGACGACGGCGACGGCCCCGTGCGAGATCCATGGCTTCATTCGGTGACTCTGCGAGGTAGTTGAGAGGTCACCGAATGTGGGCCGCGCCCGGACCAGATGCGAGGACGCCGAGATCCTCGTCGGCGACGGACGTCTCAGCGCTCGGCGACGGCGATGATGTGGGTCCCCATGTCGAGGGCCCCGGAGGCTTGTGTCGCTTCCTCTTCCAGGGCGAGGACCGCGGCGAAGGCCTCTTCGTCCTCCAGTACGTCGCTCCACGTCGTCGACACGGCGTTCGACGCCGACATGAAGGCGACAGTGAGGCCCGACGCCGTCAGGAAGCTCTCGAGTTCCGACGCGGTGAACATGTGACAGAAGTGTCCAGTCTCGACGCTGCTCGGGGACGTCGCGGGCGTCACGTCCCCCGTCCGGACGACGGCCTCGATCTCGTCGGCGTCGAGGACGGAGATGCCCCGGAGCTTGGCGTGGATCGTGCCCCACTTCGACATGACGCTCAAGAGGATCCGACCTCCGGGAGCCAGGACGTCGAGGCATTGGTCCAGGGCGTCCTGCCGGCCGTCGAGGACGTAGCTGAAAGGCCCCCCGAAGGCGACGATGGCGTCGAAAGCGCCGGCCTCGAGCGAGGTGAGGTCCACCATGTCGGCGACGATCCAGTCATCGACGGCGCCGGCAAACCCCTCGGCCCGTGCGCGCTCCTCATTGAGACGGAGCTGTGTGGGCGACACGTCGACGACTGTGATGCGGCAGTCGAGATCGGCCATCGCCTCCGTGAATCGGCCGGGCCCGGCGCCGATCTCCAGCACCCGGCTGCCTGCCTCCAGGTAGCGGCGCAGGCATCGCATGTGGAGGGCGAGCTTGATGCGTTGCTCCGGTGAGCTGTCATGGCGCTCGTACTCGGAGAGGCCGTAGGCGTCGAAGTACCGGCTGACGGCGTCGGGGTCGTAGCTCATCGCCCGCCGCACTTGCAGACGAGTCCGTGCATGTCTACCTCATTCTCGAGGGTGAAGCCGGCCCGAGGCCCGACGGTAGCCCGTGGGACCGGGCCCCACCAGTATTCTCGCAACGGCCGATCGCGCATGGACTCACGGCCCGAGGCTCCAGGCCGCCCCATCTCCTGGCTCGTCGTCGGCATGCTCTGCTGTTTTGCCGCGACCTTCGGCGCGGGCTTCTTCGAGCAGCCACCGAACCTCTTTCTCATGCCTCTCGGCGCGTTCGGTTTCGGAGCCGTCGTCCTCATGCTCTCGACCCGCGCGGGCCCGGGCGGACGCCGGAGGGGATGGGCCAAATGGGTCGGTTCGTCGGCGCTCGTCTTCGTCGTCGGACTCGTGTACGGGGCCGGCGGATTCTGGTGGGACTACGAGGTGAACGACGTGCTCTTCGTCGGAGGTGTCATCGTCGCGAGCATCGTGTACCTGGTCAGTACCGTGAAGTGGTGGAAGACAGGTGCGGTCACTCCGCCGTCGGCGCGGTCGCCACACGCCTCTTGAGCCCGGATCCGGAGGTCGTCCCCTGGCAGGCGATCCTGACCCTGGTCGCCTTCCTCTTCATCATGCTGGTCGTGCCGTGGCTGCTCGTCCGCGACGCCGCCCGGGCCGGGGCGGGCGCGGCCTCCGACGTGGGCAGCCGCTTCTTCGGCTCCGGGCGGGAGAGACGCCTCTGGTTGTGGACGGGTGCCGTCGCCCTGGCCATCTACCTCACTCTTTCGCCTGCACAGATACTGGCCGCCGAACTGCGGGCTCGCGGATTGCTGGGGCCATTCACCTGGGCGGTCCTCCTCGTGGCGGGCGGCGTCGTGGCCGTGCGCTGGGCCCGGACCCGGCCCGGGACGTTGGAGATCGGAGCGGCGCTCGGGGTGGCCGCGGCCTACGTCACCACCCTCATCAGGCTCCCCGTGCCCGAGGCCCGCTCACACCTGTTCGAGTACGGTTTGCTGGGCATGCTCGCGTACCAGGCCCTCCTCGAACGCGAAAAGAGCGGACGCCGGGTGCCGGCGCCCGCTCTCCTGGCCGTCGTCGCGACCTCGATCCTGGGGTGGATCGACGAAGCCATTCAGGCGTTCATGCCGTCCCGTGTCTACGACCTCCGGGACGTGGCCTTCAACGCCCTGGCGGCAGCGATGGCCGTCGGAGCCGTGGCCCTCGTGCGCTGGGTCCGTCGTCGGTGGGGCGCCGGACCCTAGCGCTCTAGCGATCCGAGATGGGCCTCGTCACGACGGGTCCATCCCAGTTCTGCGCCGACGAGATGTTGGGCACGCCCCAATGCTCTCCGTTCCAGCCCTGGAAGCCGTCCATCTTGAATGTCCACAGGCCCGTGGACATGTCGCTGATGACAATGAGTCCGTCCTCGTTGCGCACGTCCACGCCGAAGGCGCCGTTGAACATGGCCGACCGCTGCGTGTTGGGCGGTCCGATGTAGGTGTCGTAGTAACCCACCGTCACCGGGTTGAGCGGATCCTGGAGATTGAAGATCTGCAGGCCGTCGAGGTAGCCCGAGACGAACACGTACGGCCAGCGGACCTCGTGGTTGTGAACCAGATTCTTCCAGTTCGCTGTGAAGGCCGAAATGGGTGACCGGATGTTGGTCTGCTGACCTTCGAGTGCCGGTTGCAGGTCGAAGATGCGCAGGGGGGCGTACTGGTACTCGGTCTCGGCGATGACGTAGCGGCCGTCGGGGCTCGGCGTGAAGGTGTGGCCGTAGCTGACCCCGCTCACCCCGGTGAGGGTGATGCGGAGCTCGGGGTTCACCACGTCCGAGACGTCGTAGATGAAGTAGCCGCCGGTCCCACCGCCGTAGAACCGGTCTTCGCCGGTGTCCGGGTGGTATCCCACGTAGAAGTCGTGGTATCCACGGTTGGCGCCCTGCCCGAGGGGCGTCTCGGGCACCGGGACCATTCCGACGCGGGCGTTCTCCAGATCGCCATCTACGACCATTCCGAGATCGTAGACGAGCGCTCCCGGGGCACGCGCGGTGGTGAAGAGATACACCCGGTTATTCGAGTGCTTGTAGATGAAGATGTTGTGGAATCCGCCCGGCATCTCGGGTTCGCGGATGCGGGCTACTTCGCGAACGGTTGAGGGATCAGGAAGGCCGGTGACGTCGAGGATCACCGCTCCCAGGTCGGTGTTCGGCCCACCCTGTCCGAACTGGAGGGACTGGACCAGGTAGTAGCGATCGTTCCACTTGAAGTGTTTGACGTCCATCCCGCCGGTGCGCTGGTGGAGATCCTGGTTTTCGATGCGCCACTCGTACAGCAGTTCCGGGTTCTCGGGGTCGGCGATACTGATGATGTCCGTGCCCTTGGGGCCTTCGAAGCCGTACACCATGCGCGCTACGTACGCGAAGGGACGATCGAGCTCCTGCTCGACGTCCATGTCGGCGACGGAAAGCCGGGGCCCGAGGGGAAGGTGTCCGAGCACCTCGATGTTGTCGCTCCCGCGTTTGAGAGGACTCCAGGGAACGTCCTGGGCGGCGAGGGGCGTCGTGATCACCGCGAGAAGCGCGGCGGCGGCAAGGGCACGGATCATCTTCATCTTCGACCTCTGTAGGGGCATGCGGCGCTCCCCGTCCGGGGAGCCGTTCAGGGGGACCGCGGAAAGTGGGCCGGCCGCCACGATGCGGCAACCAATAGTGTCGAGTCCATGTCGGGCCGTCGCGGGTCCTTTTATCTTCGAGATTCCCCCCAGGACGGCTTCAGACTTGCAGCAGATCCTGGTCGATCCGTTGAACCCAGTGCCCAGGACCTGATCGTTGAGTGGAGTATTGATGGCGATTTCGTCGCTCGCGGCACCGCTCCAGAGCGTGGAGACCGGCTTCGCAGTCGGCGACTTCTGGAGCCTGACGCAGCAGGCAGGCCCCCTTCGCTGGCCCATTTTCTTCATCCTGGCGTTCGGTCTCATCCAGGTCTTCGCCAAGCTCTACGACCTGCTTCGGGACCGCCGAGCCTCCGCCGCCCTGCGGACCGTCGAGTACGACACCATGTCTCTCGACGAGATCGCCGAGCTGGTGTCGCGTCAGGACGCGAGCATGCTGTCTTCCCTGCAGGCCACGATGATCAACGTCTTCCAGACGCGTCCGGCCGAGGGACTCCTCCATGACGAGATCACGAACTTCGTACAGTTCCAGCAGGACCAATTCGAGGTGTTTCGACGGAGGATGGAGTTCCTCTCCGACACCGCCGGCGCCCTCGGTCTCATGGGAACGGTGTGGGGCATGTTCACCGTCTTCTTCCAGGGGACGGCGGAGCAGGACATCATCCTACGCGGGATGGGAATCGCCCTGATCACCACCCTCCTCGGGCTGGTGGTGAGCATCATCCTCAACTTCAGCTCCACCGAGCTGTCCACCTTCTTCAACAAGAGGCTCGAGCGCGTCTCCACCAAGTCCGACGAGCTTCGCTTCCGTCTCATGGAGTTGGCGCCCCAGCCGGCCACCGCGCCTGCCTCGACGGGCCCGACGCCGAGGACGGAGGACCCGCCCGCGGAGGCCGAACCTCCCCGGCGCGTCACGCCGGGAGGCAACGGTGGCCCCTCTCCCACGAAGAGCCCGGGCTGGCGGTACGTGGAGTTCGAGGGCAAGGGGCACGTGGCTCGTGCCGGCGATCCACTCGACCTCGCTGTGGTCGTCCGCAACGGAAGCGATGCCCCCGCGCCGGGCGTGCCGGTCTTCGTCAAGATCGCCAGCGGTGACGCGGTCCTCGAGTCCGGGGGGCGGGCCCTTCGGGAGAGCTCCGACGCGTCCGGCCGGGTGGGATTCGTGTGCCGGGCCCCGGAACGTGTGGGATCGTTCATCCTCGAGGCCACGCTGCCCGATCAGCCCGGGTCGCCGACCCTGTTGCAGGTACCCGTGCGACCGGGTGAGCCGCAGCGGGTGGAGAAGGAGGGCAACAACCAGGCGGCGATCGCCGGCTCGCGTCTCCCCCAGCCTCTGGGTGTGCGCGTCCACGACCGTTTCGGCAACCCGGTATCGGGCCTGCCCATCGAGTTCTCGGTGAAGCAGGGAGACGGGAAGCTCGGGGTGGGCCAGGCCGAGCGGAGCGTCACCACCGACCCGTCGGGGTTGGCGGCGACAGCGTTCATCGTGTCGAGCTCTGCGGGCCAGAACGTGGTGACCGCCAGCATCGACGGCGCGAAGAGCACGGTCGAGTTCGTGGCCTTTGCAACGGAGGCGTAGAGCGCCATGCAGAAGTCGGGCTTCGTGTTGCGGTTCGTGGACGTGGTGCTGATCCTCCTCTTCGGGTTCATCAGCATCTCCAGCGTCCGGGCCACGGAGATCGATCTCGCGGAGAGCACGGAGACGCCGGCGCCGGCGCCCGACACCGAGGAAGTCGTCTTCGTCGGCATCCGCCCGGACGGCACGTACCTGGTGGACGAGGAGAGCCGCGCCCTCGTGGGAGCTCGTCAGCTCTTCGACTTCCTCGCTTCCGAGAGCCAGCGCCTCGGTGAGCGGCCCGTGACGGTGCGCATCCGCGCCAGTCACGACACGCCCATGCGCTTCCTCGTGGACGCCGCCCGGGTCACCGATCAGCTCGGGCTGCCCAAGTCCCTGGAAGTCCGAATGGCGGGTGGGGGCTGATTCCATGGCCACACGTAGTTTCCTCATCCGGTTCATCGACATCGGGCTCATCGTCCTCTTCGGCTTCCTCATGATCAGCGATATCGAGGCGTCGTCCCGAGTAGAGTTGGGAGGGGCCGCCGAGGTGGAGGAGGAACTGCCCGATTCCTCCGACGACCAGAGCTTCGTGTTGGTGGAGATCGCCGCCGACGGGGCGTTCATCGTGGGCGATCCGGGGGCCGGTCCCGCGCCGAGCGAGGCGGTCGAGGGCGACTCGACGGACACCGGGATGGAAGCACCGCCTCCCACGGGTCGTGTCCGGGTCGAGACGGTGGCGGGCCTGGAAGACGCCATCGAGATCCTGCGAGAAGCGCACCGGGTCGCCGGGCGGGAGACGGTGGTGCTCATCGAGCCGCATCCGGCGTCGGCTGTACAGCGCACCGTCGACGTCATGGACGTGAGTGATCGTCTCGGGTTGCCCAAGAGCCTTCGCATGGACATCGAAGTGGTGGGTCGACCGGAACCGGGCGGACCCGGTGGGGAAGGGGCGACGCCGTGATCAAGCCGAAGCCGAAACCGTCCCCGGTCAGGTCGCGAGCGACGGCCACGGTCATGACCGCGGCTCTCCTCCTGGGGATGTGGGTGGGACTCCAGGAGCTGGCCGTGCCCGCCTTCGCGTCGGGGCGCGACGTCATCCGCGAGCTGGACCCTCTCCTTTTCGAACGCTACGCCACGCCGCCGCCTCCCGAGGAAACGGTGGCCCCCGAGGAGGCCGACACCCCGGAGCCCGAAGAGCCTACGGAAGTCGTGTCCTTCGAGCAGGAGGTCGGAGCCGCCATGCAGGAGCTCGAGCGGCTCTTCGCCTCGGAGGACCCGACGGCCCCCGTGTCCGAGCGGCCCGGCGGCGAAGGCGCCGGTTCGGCGCCGGGGATCGCCGAAGACATTCCCGATGATCGCTTCGAGGCGCTCTTCGGGGGTGGGACGGAGCTGGCTGTTCCCGGGGCCGCCGCCCGTCGACCGGGGCGCGCAACCGGTCAGGGCGCAGGGGTTGGACTGGGGATCACCGAGCGGACCGACACGTCGTCGCCCGATCCGGTGACTGCGCGCACGGACCCCGGCGAAGTGCCGTCGAGCTTGGAAGCCATCACGGAGACGAGACGCGAGGCCACCACCGAGAGTGAGGTCGTCATCGGGGACTTCGACGCGGAGAGCTTCGATGGCTCCGCCGCCGAGCGACTGGCCACGTGGATGCGTGCGAACGCGGCCCCCCTTCCCGTCGGCGTGCGAGCGCACGTGAACTTCCAGCCATCGTTCCTCACTTCGACGGTCCCCATCTCGGCCGACGGTCGTCAGTGGGACCTCTACCTGATGTTCAACGAGAGCCTTCGTGAAATCCACATCGTCCTGGTGGAGGGCGATCGGTCCATCTACATGATCGACCGGGGCTTCCAGGAGGAGAGTCGCTCCCTGCGGGAGGGAACCGTGAGGCGTCTCGATGGTCGTATCGTTGCTGTGGACTCCCGCACGGCCTCGGCGTCGAGTGAGCGGGCTCAGGACTTCTACAACGTGTTTCTCTCCTGGTGGGAATCGGTGAACGACGATGCAGGAAGCCCGTAGTATCGCTCTGACGGTCGTCGTGGCCGTCGGGCTGACCGCGTGCGGATCCGGACCCGCGCCGGCGGTGACGCCGGCTCCGACGGGGCCGACGGTCGTGCCTGCGGGCGTCGACTCCACCGTCGCCGCCGAAGCCGACTCCCTGGCCGATGCGTCGTTCGTCGAACCCGCACAGGCGGAGGAGTCGGAGGCCCTTCGAGAACAGAGTCAGCTCATCGTGGAGCGCACCGACTCCCTCTGGATGGACATGGCAGCCGCGCTGGATACGGGACGCGTGGTGTCACCGGAAGATTCCGCGGCGGCCCGGGCGGCGGGGACGGCGGGTGGGGCCGCCCTGGTGGAGTTGGATGAACTCATCCGCACGTCGAACCTGGACGTCGGAGACCTGGCCCTGAGGACGGAGATCCTTCTCGACAGCGCTCAGACCGCGCTGGAGAGGGCGTTCCAACTCAACCCGTTCGATTCCCGCAACCGGGTGTGGCTGGCCCAGGTGTACGGGCTGCAGGCCCGTCGCTTGGGGCAGACGGAAGCGTACGGCAGGGCCATCGACGAACTGGAGAAGCTCGCCCTTCTCACGCCGGATCAGCACACGGTCTTCGGCATGCTGGCGAACAACTATTTCTACGTCGAGAACTGGGATGCGGCGGCGGTGAACTACGCGCAGGCCGAGGAGGTCTACCGGGAGACTTACGATCTCGTGGTGGAGGAGGAGCCGGTTCTGGATTCGGCCATCGTGTACGCCTATGCCCAGGCTCAAGGCGACATGCACGTTCGCCGTTTGGATGCCGATCGGGCGACGACCGCCTACTCCAGGGCTCGCGACTTCGCCCCCACCGCCGAGGACCGGGTCTACGTGGAGGGAGAGCTGGCTTGGATGGAGTGGGACGACGGCAATATCGCCAACGCCTTCGCCCGCGATTCCCTCCTGGCCCTGGAGCAGGGAGGTGACCTGCAGGCGGCCCGCGATGGGTACGCCGACCTCTTGCCGGGCCTCTCCAGTCGCGGCGCGGTGGACGAGACCGAGTGGCGACTCGCCATTGTCGACTACAATCTGGGTAACCAGGCGGCGGCCGCGGAACGTCTCCAGGCCCTCGTCGCCCGAACTCCGAAGGACGCTTCCGGCGCCCCGGTGGATCCCGAGTACGCTCGCTACTTCGACGACTACGGCACGCTGACGGTGAACATGGGTCGAAGCGCCCGGGTCGAGGCGAGGGACAGCCGCACGGCGCTCAAGTACTTCACCCAGGCCACGGAGCTCACGTGGTCCGGGCAGGCCGTTGCCCATTTCGAGGTCGCCCGGCTGGTCCAGGGCAACGTCGAGGCCGCCCTGGAGAGCGCCAACCGGGCTCTCGGAGACGAGGAAGCACTCTCCTCCGATCAGCGCCTCGAGCTCTACCGTCTCCTGATGGAGCTACACCGACGCGCCGGCGATTTCGACGAGGCTCGACGGTTCCGGGACGCGTACCGGGCTCTCCGGGGCTAGGATGGTGATGGCCCGAGGATCGAGGAGCGGCATCTGGGCCGTTCTCCTCGCCGTGGTCTGCCTGGGCATGGTCCCCTCGTCGTCCTGGGCCCAGGATCCCGAGAGCGTGGACTTCACCCAGGTGACACGTCCCGTGGTGGAGGTCGTGGACTCGTCCACCATCGACTACCTCCTCTTCGAGCTGTTCATCGAGCCGCTCCAGCCGCCGACGCGGCTGCAGGTCATCGACGTCACGCAAAACGGCTTCGGCCCTGACGACGTCATGGTCGCCTACCCGACCGTCGAGGTCTTCGTCATTCCGGAGTTCATCCCGGATTCGGTCCAGACCATCATGAGCGGCTGGACCCCGGAGGTGGAGTACCGGATGGACTCGGGCAACGTGTCCGCCGAGGCCCTGGCGTCGCTCATCGGGGCCGGACCCGGAACCCAGAACAGGGCCGAGGGCGCCATCCTCTACGATGTCGTCCAGGCGGTGGAACGGAGCTATCGCGACATCCCGGTGGCCCTCCTGTTCCAGCGCGATTCGGTGGGGTTCACCTTCCAGCTCTGGGACTACAACCGCCCCGCCATGAACGAAACCGAGCGGGTCGACCTTCTTCCCGACTCGGCCGTGTCCGCCGTGCTCCAGATGCTACAGGAAGTGGGTTACGTGCCCGGTGAGAACGTCGTAGGCACCGGGCTTTCCCTGGAGTCCCGAGGGCGAGGCGTGGTGACCGTCGATCGGGCGCTCCAGGGCATGACGCGCCTGCCCACGGAGCGCATGCGCCTGCTGGCGGCGCAGACGGTGCTCCTGGGGTCGTACGACCTCGATCGCTCGGGGGCCATCGATCGGGCGGTGGAGATCGACGCACCCACGTGTGCGGTGTGGGAGGCTCTCGAGCGGGGCTTTCCCGACTTCCTCACCCAGTACGGCTTCGACGACGCCGGCGAGCCCTACGTCGGCGACGCCGTTTTCGACATCGGCGAGAACGTGCGGACACCCGCGTTTCGCAGGGCGAGCGCCTGCTTCCGCGGCGAGGTGCCCCCTGACACCGATCCTCGCGACATCGCGGAGCCGTCGGCTCTCGGCGTCCTTCCCGAGTCGGTGGAGCGTTTCGTCCGGCTGGAGGCCGCCGGCGACATCCTCCGACGGGCGGGCGGCCTCGGGACGACGTCGGACCAGTGGGCCGCGGAGGTGCGGGACATTCTCCAACAGCGCTTCGATCGTGACCGTTCGGGGCTCCTGGACCGTCCCGTGGAGATCCGGAGCATCCCGTGCGACGTCTGGCAGGCCATGGCCGCCACTCACCCGGAGTACGCCTACGGATTGGGCTTCCTGGCGGGTGAGGTCTATCCGGGCGACCACCTCGGAGTGGGTCCGTCCCAGCGCCAGGAGATGCTCGCTCGCTCGGGGGACTGTGTGCAGGCCAACGGTCAGTTCGCCAGCGGTGACGTGCCGGTGATCTCCGCAGGTCTGCGGGATTTCCTCGACGGCCTCACCGCCGCCCAGATCGCCAGGGCTGCAGCTGCGGCGGAGCCCGGTTCGCTCCGCTGGGCCACGCTCGTGCAGACTTCGCTCCTGGCCCAGTACGACCTCGACGGGTCGGGCTACCTGGACCAGACCGACGAGGTAACCGAGATCCCGTGCCCCGTCTGGGCCACGATCGAGGCCACCTACGGAGCCCCTCTTTCCGATCTCGGCTTCAGCGCCGAGGGTCAGTACTTCGGAGACCAGATCGGAGTCACGCGTGACCAGAGGGCCCTGGCGACCGCTCGTATTCGAGGGTGCCGGGAAGGCTGAGCGCGCTCGGCTAGGCCACCTCCGCTCGGCTAGGCCGCCTCCGGTCGGTCGCGAAGCAACGTGTAGTGCCCGAAGAGCCAGGCGAGGACGAACATGAAGAGCGCGGCTACGGCCAGCAGCTGAAGCTGCCGTGTCCCGACGACCTCCGTGCTCGCCACCATGCTCCCTCGGGTCATGCCGATGAGCAGGTGTCCCGAAGCCCTCTGCCCTCCGGCCTCCAGAGGCTGGACGGCGAAGTGCTTCATCACCCCGTCCAGGTCCATGCCGTCTACGATGTAGGCGTTCTGCGTCTCACCCGTGGGCTCCGGAAAGCTCTCCGGCACCGTGGCGCCGATGGTGTCGGTGCCCATGGCGGTGATCCCGGCGGGCACGCGAATCATGACCCGACCGTGGCGGTCGATGACGGTGAGTGTCGCTCCCTGTGGGACGTCCGCGCTGTAGATGCGGTTGGCCAGTTCGTCCAGGTCCAGGTATGCCGCGAGCACCCCGCGGGTCTCCCCACTCACGTCGACTGGATGGGCGAGTCCGACGATGGGCTTGGAGGTCAGTCGGCCGACGACGAACTCCCCGACGGTGAACTCACCGCTGGCCATGGCCGCTCTGTGGTAGTACCGGTCGCCGACGAACAGGGTCTCGTCGATGGCGAGGGAGCCACATGTGACGAAGCCGTCCGGCTCGATGAGCTGGATGGCCGTGTAGTGATGCATGTAGCCCATGACGGAGGACAGTGTCCGGTTGCACTGAGGGCTACGAGGTGACTGGAACTCGGCCATCTCCGACAGAGCGCCGAGGAGGGACTCCGTGTCCTGGAGGATCTGTCGGTAGTCGTGACCCGCGCGGTTCGCGAGCCGAACAATCTCCGCTTCTTGGCTCTCGAAAGCCGCTTGGTTCAGCGAACGGTCCGCGTGAACGAATAGGGCGACCGTCGGGAGGAACGCGAGAAAGACCAGAATGAAGAGTCGGGTCTGATTCGACATGACACCTCCGCTGCTCGAGGGCCGAGCGATCCCACCGAGCGTGGTCCGCTCGAGAGGCTGCCGCGTATTGACACGGGCTGGGTTGTCATGTCAGCCGGGACCCACCGCGTCGGCCCCTGTCGGCTCAGGGTACGGCGCGGGATGGCACGCAGGCAAGTCGGGCCCGTGCGCCGGCGAGGTCTCGAACGACCTCGCCGGAGCCGTCAGGTCGTCTTCTGAACCCGGAAATTGAAGGTCCCCGTCACCGACTCGAGTCGAACTTCGATTCGCCACCCACCGGTCACCCCGATGGGGGTCGTGGTGTCGCTGTCGTCGGCGATGTCCTCCTGATACATCACGGTGCCGTCGGCATCGAGGATGGTGAGGAAGGCCGAGCCACCCGTGATGGCTTGAGAGATGTCGATGGTGGCCTGGGTGCCGGTGTTCTGCCACGTGTAGGAGCGGCTGTCATCGACCTCCACCAGATCCGTGAGTTGAAACTGGAACTGGTCGATTGCATTGGTGACTTCCAGCTGGTTGTCGGGTCCGATGAGGTTGCCGTCTCCACAACCGATCAGGAGCGCCGCGGCCAGCCACAGAAAGATCGCCTCGGGGCGAATGGTCTTCAGCATTGTCGTATCCCCTCAGGGTGCGCAGCGCCCCACCGTACGGGGGCGCCCGACGTCTGGAGGGGCAGGGAGCGTGCCACCATTCATAGTGGGAGGTGGTGGGCCGGAATGGCCCCGTCCCTTCCGGGCTTGCACGAGGTGTCGCAGCGCGGGCGGTCGGTGGAGCCTCGGGGCCCACTGCACCGAAATGGTGCGTGGGCCCCGATTCGGGGCGTGGGGTCGCTGGCCTACCTCCGTTCCTCCCACCACTCGTCCTTGAGGACCGTCAGAGTCTCCTCGAACGTCTGTCCGTCGACGGTGAGGACCACCCGATAGTCTCCGGGAGGTGCGTCGCTCGTCTCGTATCGGATGCGTTCTTCGCGAGACTGCCCCCCACCGAAGAAGCCGCCACCTCCGCCGCCGGAGCCCATCTGCTCCCGCATGCGCTCCTGCTCCTCGGCGCTCCGTTCCACTCGCCGGGTCAGGTCCCACTGAATCTTGTGGAGCCCTTCGTCCGCTGCGGCCTCGAGCTCGGAGACCATGAGCCGACCCTGGTAAATGGCCAGGCTCACGTTCGAGGCGTCATCGCCCAGGTAGTAGTACAGGGACGCGCCCTCCTCCTCGCTCTCCCCATCGAAGTTGGAGAACGCGTAGTTGGTGCGATCGTTGCCGACCCATCGGATCTCGGGCTCGGGTTCGAACAGGTGGGCGTTGGAGGCGAGGACGGGTGCCGTGAGCTCGGCGAAAGGCGCCAGGTCGACGATGTAGATCCCGCGACCGTGCGTGGCCACCACCAGGTCGTCGTCCCGTTCCTGGATCTTCATGTCGTGGACCGGATTCGTCGGCATGTCGAGCTTCAGGCTCGTCCAGCGCGCCCCGCCGTCGTTCGAGACCCACACCTGGTACTCGGTACCGACGAAGAGGAGGTCCGGGTTCTCGTGGTGTTCCAGGATCACGTTCACGGGACCGGGCGGCAGGTTCGACGCGATGGACGTCCACGTCTGGCCGAAGTCCGTCGTCTTGTAGACGAAGGGCCGGAAGTCGTCACGGCGGTATCCCGTGTAGGACACGTAGGCCGTTCCGGGATCGTGGTGCGACGCCTCCACGCGGCTCACCCAGTATTCCGGGTTGTTCTGGATATCGTCGTTCACGAGGGTCCAGTTCTCCCCACCGTCGCGGCTCACCTGGACGTTCCCGTCGTCGGTTCCCACCCAGAGAAGGCCGGGGGTGAGGGGCGACTCGTCGATGGTGGTGATGGTGGCGTACTGGATGTTGCCGTCGCCGCCTCGGCCTGTTGTGAGCGTCGACGGGTCCGCCTTGGTGAGGTCGGGGCTGATGACCTCCCAGGCCTCGCCGCGGAACTCCGAGCGCAGGAGCCTGTTTCCGGCGTGGTAGATGACGTCGCAGTCGTGCGGCGAGACGAGGATGGGTGCGTTCCAGTTCCAACGCATCTCGTCGTCCTCGTAGCGGATGCCGCGAACCTCACCCGTCCACAGATCGGTCCGGCGGATGGGCCCGAACTGGGATTCGTTGTAGAGGTAGCGGTTCTCGCACCAGTCGAACTCGTTGTACATCCCGTCGCCGCCGCCGACGCGCTCCCACGCCTCGAATCGAACCGGCCCGCCGGCGGGGTTGGTGTGATACGTCATGTGGGAGCCGTTGTCCTGAAGGCCGCCGGCCACGCGATACGGGTACGACTGGTCGACACCGACTGCGTAGAACTGGGCCAACGACTGGAAGTCGGGGTGATACCAGTTCTCGCCGCCGTCGTAGCTGATGCCCATCCCGTGGTCGTAGCCCAGGATGATGTGCTCCGAGTCGTCGGGGTTGATCCAGAGGGCGTGATCGTCACCCCCGAAGCCGTAGGGCCGCCGCTCCCAGGTCTCACCCCCGTCGTAGGTGCCCCACGAAGCCGCCGACAGGACGTGGACGACGTCCGAATCGTTGGGGTCGATGATGATCTGGCCGTAGTAGTAGGCCGGGGCGCCACCGATGGACTGGTCATCGGGGCTCACCTTCGTCCAGGTGAGTCCGGCGTCGTCGGAGCGATAGACCTCTCCGCCGATCATGCCGCGGCTCGCTTCGTGGTTCAGGAGCTCCTGGCGGCGCTCGTCGTCGGACATCCCTTCCTTGTTGGCGTTCTCGATGGTGACGTAGAGGATGTCGGAGTTGCGTTCGTAGACGTCCACGCCGATGCGGCCGAGCATGCCCTCGGGCAGGCCCTGACCGATCTGGATCCAGTTCTCGCCGGCGTCGGTGGTCTTCCAGAGACGACTCCCTGGTCCGCCGAGATCGAAGGTGAAGGGAAGGCGCACCTTGTCGTAGCTGGCGGCGTAGAGCGTGTTGGGGTCGGTGGGATCCATGACGGCGTCCACCACGCCGATGGTCCGGCCCTCGACTTCGGGTGCGAGCACCTGGTCCCAGCTTCGTCCTCCGTTCGTCGTCTTGTAGAGCCCGCGCTGTCCACCTTCCGAGTAAAGGGGTCCAAGAGCCGCCACGTAGACGACGTCCGGGTTCGTGGGATGCACGACGATCCGGCCCACGTGCTGTGACTCGGGAAGCCCCACGTTGCTCCAGGTCTCGCCGGCATCCGTCGACTTGTAGACACCGTTCCCCCAGTACGACGAACGGGAGTTGTTCGCCTCCCCCGAACCGAGATAGAGGATGCTCGAGTTCGAGGGCGCCACGGCCACGGCGCCGATGCTGAAGACGTCGGGCTGATCGTCGAACAGGACCTCGAAGGTGATCCCCCGATTCGTCGTCTTCCACAAATGTCCAGATGCCGTGGCGATGTAGAACGTGTGGGGATCGTCGGTGGGGACGGCGATGTCGACGAAGCGTCCGCTCTGACGGGTGGGGCCGATCTCCCTGTACTCGAGGTTGGCGAAGAGTGACTCGTCGAAGCTCTGGGCCTCGGACGTCGTCGGCGTGGCCAGTCCCGCAGTGGCGAGAACGAGGGCCAGGGAAAGGGCGGTGCGAAGCATCTTCATGCGGGCATCCCGTGTGCTGGGCGTGTCGTAGCGTCATCGAGGCGTCGTCGCCCCGGGAGGAGACTCCCCGTGGGCGAGGAACGCTGACGTTGGAAGGCCGGACTGTAGCCGGCAAGGGTGGGATGGCTGCCCTGCTCGCGCGCCTGCCGCGATCCGGCTGGCGCGGCGTTGCCTCGCCGGGGCCTGCAGGCCATGGTGGACCGACCCGCTTCGAACACTTTCGCGGCATCCACCATGAGTCATTCCGTCCGGCGTCACCTCCGCGTAGAGATCGCCGACTACGACGCCACCATCCGGCGTTTCATCCCAGGGTACGAGATCATGCTCGAGCAAGCGGCCCGGGCAGTGGCGGAGGTGAAGCCCGACCACGTCGTCGACATCGGCGCGGGCACCGGCGGACTCTCCGAAGCGCTCCTGCGGGAGGATGACGTGGGCACGGTGGAGCTCCTGGACGTCGATCCCGAGATGCTCGCCCAGGCACGGACGAGGCTGAGTGGGCACGAGAGTCGGGCGGTATTCACCCTCCGGTCCTATGACGACGCGTTCCCCGCGTGCGACGCTTTCGCGGCGTCACTGTCCCTCCACCACGTCCCGGATCTTGCCAGGAAGGAGGCCCTGTTCGGTCGAGCCTTCGAGGCGCTACGGCCAGGCGGCGCGTTGGTGAACGCGGACGTGAACATGCCCGCCGCAGCCGCCGAGCGTGAGCCTCTCTACCGGCATTGGGCGGCCCACCAGGTGAGCCGCGGCATCCCCGAAGCGCGGGCATGGCAGCACTTCGAGGAGTGGGCGGAAGAGGACACCTACCTCCCCCTCGAGGATGAGTTGGCGGCGCTCCGCCGCGTGGGCTTCGAGGCCCGGCGGATCTGGAACGACGGCCCCGTGGGTGTCGTGGTGGCGCGAAAGGTCTAGGGCGCGAAAGGCCCGCGGGATCACCCGTCCCTGGGCGAGCCCTCCAGCAGACCTTCCAACGCCTCCTCTCTCGCGCCGTTCTCGTCGCACACCGCGAACATGGACTCGCTGGCGCCGTACATGGCGACCCCGGCGTACTCACCCGCCTTGTTCACCACGAAGAAGCGGACGTCGAAGTTGGGCAAGCCACGTTCGTTCAGAAGCCGTGACTCGATGGTGTTGTCCTTGATCCGGGTCAGGGCGGCCATCCCGGCGTCCTTGGGGGACATGCCGCTGCGCATGTTCTCGACGATGAGGAACGAGGCGCAGTTGAAGAGATTGGCTTCGCCCCGGCCGGTGGAGCCCGCGGCTCCTACCTCATTGGCGACGTACTGGCCTGCGCCGAGAATGGGCGAGTCGCCGGCGCGCCCCGGGATCTTCCACGAGAGTCCGCTGGTGGTGGTCACGCCCGCGATGTCGCCGTCGGGAGTGACGGCTTCGAGACTCGTGGTTCCCCAGAACGAGTCGGCGTCGATGAGGCCGTCGTCGACCATGGAGAGCCCGGCCGCCAGGGCCGCGTCCTGGAAGGCCCTGATCCGCTCATCCCGCCCGGGATCACGTTCCCAGGCGCCAGCCGCCATCGACGCACCTCCGCCGGGCCGCCGACGGCCGATGACGTCGGGGTCCGTCTCGTCGCCCGAGCGGCTCATGCCGTCCAGTCGCTCCTGGGGATCGAGCCAATGGCCCGGGTCGATACGCCGTTTCCACTCGAGCCAGAGCGCCCGGGACTGTGGCGTGTTGAGATCGTCCATCACGTCGAAGCCCAGATCGCGGGCGAATTCGGTGGCGCCTCTCCCGACGATGAGGTGGTGGTCGGTGAGCTCGGCCACGGCTTTGGCAATGAGTGACGGTGTCGGGATCCCCTCGATCCCGGCGACCCCGCCGGCCCATTTCCGGGGGCCGTGCATGAGGCACGAGTCGAGCTGAACGACGCCGTCGGCGTTGGGGAGCCCACCCAGCCCGATGCCTCGTTCTTCGGGATCGAGCTCGGGGATGTTCACTCCGGCGACGATGGCGTCGAGAACGTCCTCGCCCTCGGTGATTCCGCGGAACGCTCGCTCGATGGCGCTCTCGGGCCCGCCGTTCGTGTAGCGGATGCTGCTCACGTCCGCCACACAGATGGGTCGGGTGGCCCGAAGGTGGACCGCTGGTCCAGACGCGGCTCCCGGAGACGGCCGGCTCGCGGCCGAGACGATGGCAGGGGTGGCGGCGGCGGCTACGCCGGCCGCTGTGGTGCGAACGAAGTTTCGGCGGTCCATCGGATGCTCGGGGTTCGGAGGGTGGGAAGCTCGCCCCACCATAGCACCGATGCCCGTGGTGGCTCAAATGGGGGGCGGGGCAGCGGCTCAGGGCGACCGGGCGGTCACGCTCGGCGGCGCATGGGCTGCACCTTCCAATAGACCAGCGAACGCCACAGCCACTCCAGGGGGCCGAACCGGAATCGCGCCAACCACCAGGGTGACCAGGCCAACTGCACCACCCAGATGGCGAGTACGACGCCCGTCTGCCCCAGGCGGTCGACCCGGCCGAAGAGACCCAGACCGAAGCCGTAGAACACGAGCGTGCCCAGGATGGATTGGGTGATGTAGTTGGTGAAGGCCATGCGCCCCACGGCGGCCAACCTGGCGCGAAGGGCCGGAAGCACGTCCCGACGGCACATGAGCATCACCATGGAGATCCAGCCCATGGCCACCAGGAGGCTTCCCCAGTAGTTGAAGTGCAACCCCAGGAAGAAGGACTCGGGCATACGCCAGTCCCTCCCGTCGTTCACGTACATGCCGAAGACGATGATGGGGATGCCGACGAACAGGGCCGCAGCGATCCACCGTCGGTAGAAGCCGTCGGAGCGCCCGGCAGCCAGGACGTCGAGCTTGAAGAGAGCCATCCCCAGCAGCATCAGGCCCGTGACGCGCCAGACCATGAAGAAGGCGAACGTCTCGGTCTGCATCTGTAGAGCCGTCGCCGTCCGGTACCGCATCTGATCGTCGAAGTCGCCACGATACCCGGCCGTCTCGGCCTCGATGGCCTCCGGCGGGGGCGCGAACTCGGCGCTGACCTCGGCGACGACTTCCGCCGGCCAGGACGGCAGGCTGAGGCCGGCGCCGAGCAGCAACAGGGATGCCGGCGCCATGGTGAGGAGGCCCAACACCACCAGGGTCCGCGGCCGCAGCCGACGGAAGAGGTAGACGAGGCATCCGCACAGCGCGTACGCCACCAGGATGTCGCCGTACCAGATGACGTACGCGTGGAGCATTCCGAAGACGAGCAGCCACGCCATCCGCCGGTAGTGCAGCCCCGCCGACGGCCGGTCATCCCGCACCCGACGCTCGCTCATGAGAACGATCCCCGCGCCGAAGAGCATGGAGAAGATCGCCATGAACTTCAGGTCGAACAGAACGTGGGTGATCTGGTACACCAGCCGGTCGATCCCCGCGAAATCGCCCCCCACCGTGGGGTTGAAATACGCCGCTGACGGCATGGCGAAGGATCCGACGTTCATGGTCAGGATGCCGAGAACGGCGACACCCCGAAGCACGTCCAGAGAGGCGATACGCTCGCGGTCCGATACTGGTCCTACCGGTCCTTCGGGCACCATGGTCTCCTCGACGCGCGTCAGCCCCCGAGGGGCGGCGCAGTCGGCGGGGGTTTTCGGTGGTGGGTCGCCTGCTCGTACGCGTACGCGATCCGGATGAGCCTGGGTTCGTCCCAGGCGCGTCCGAAGATCTGGAGGCCCGCCGGAAGGGTCCCGTTCATGACGAAGCCCATGGGCACCGTCATCGCCGGGAATCCGGTGGGAGGCGCCGGGTACTGACTGTTGTCTCCGTGAGGTGTGCTCATGTCGCCGACGAGTCGGGGTGGGTTGCTCCACGAGGGATAGATGAGGGCGTCCACCTCGTACTCGTCCATTGCCGCCAGCACCGCCCGACGGAAGGCGTCCTCCCGCTCTCGTCCGCGGATGCACTGCTCGTTCGTCTCGGGAGTGCCCTCGAAGGTCAGGAAGCTGCGAACTGTCGGAAGCACCGTCCGGTAGACCCGTCCGCTCTCGGCGATCTCCTCCAGCGTCCGGACCGGCGGATCGGGGATGTCGGCGAGGTAGTTCTCGATGTCGTAGCGGAACCGCCGGCACCCCGTGCCTTGCCGGATGGAGTCGAGGCCCGGGATGTGGAAGTCCCGGACGACGGTGGCGCCCAGGCGCTCCAGGTCGGCGAACGACTCGGCGAAGCGAATGAGGATCTCGGGGTGGGCGGTGCGTTTGTACGCGATCTGGCCCACCACGCCGATGCGCAGGCCGTCGAGGTCGGTCTCGAGGAAGTCGAGGTAGTTCTCCGCGCGACGTGCGTCGGCCTCGGCCGTCACCGCGTCGGCCGGGTCGGTCCCGGCGATGACGTCGAAGATCCGAACCGCGTCCTCCACCGTCCGCGTCATGGGTCCGCCGATGTCGCGATGTGCGTACAAGGGCATGATGCCGTCACGGCTCGTGAGGCCCTGGGTGGAACGAATGCCGACGAGGGCGTTGTGGCTCGACGGGCCCCGGATGGAGTTCCCCGTGTCCGTGCCCAGGCCGACGAGACCCATGTTCGCGGTGACGGCGGCGGCGGTCCCACCGCTGGACCCTGCCGTCACCCGGTTCAGGGCGTAGGGGTTGAATGTCCATCCGGGGAGCATGGAGCCCACCGTTTCGAGCGCGGTGAAGGCGAACTCGGCGAGGTTCGACTTCGCAAGGACGATGGCGCCCGCCTCACGGATCTTCCTGACCTGATACGCGTCGTCGGCCGCCATGGAACCGGCCAGTGACGCCGAACCGCCCGTGGTCGGCATGTCGTGGGTGTCGTAGTTGTCCTTCACGATGAAGGGGACGCCGTGGAGCGGGCCCGTGAGCGCGCCGGTTCGCCGGAGCTCCAGGTCCAGCGAATCGGCCCGGGCCAGCGCACGGGGATTCAGGAGGATGAGGGCGTTGATGTGGGGTCCGTTCTTGTCGTACGCCTGGATACGATCCAGGTACGCCTCGACCAGCTGACGGGACGTGAGGGTGCCGTCGAGCATCGCGGCGTGTGCCTCGGCGATGGTGAGCTCCATGAGCTCGACGCCGCCGATGGTCTGTCCGAAGGCGGGGGAGGTCGTGGCCAGGCAGAGGGCGAGCAGGAGGGCGCCGGCGAAGGGCCGTCGGGAGGAGGGGGGCCTCGACGTGGTAGCGGTGGCGGCGAACGGTGGGATCATGAGTCGTGGGCAGGCGTCGAATGGGTGGAGCGGCCGGACGAGTGGACCGCCGTGTCGGTGGCCGGCTCGTCTCGTGGCCGGCGAATGTGGAGGCGGGTGAAGGCAGGGGCCGGCGAAGGTAGGGGCCGGCCTACCCGTCGGCGAGCGCCCGGGCCCGCGTCCAGATCGCGTCGAAGGCGAGCTCGGTGAGTTTCCCGGTGAAGGTGTTCTGCTGGCTGGGGTGGTACGAGCAGAGGACCACGCGTCCGTCGTCTAGCTGCACCTCGACACCGTGCCCGAAACGCGGACGCGGCCTCGGAATCGGGGCCCCGCTATCGGCGAGGATGCGAAGCGTCTGGGCATAGGCGAAGCTGCCGAGGCAGACGATGACCCGGACCGCCCCGAGGTGACGGAGCTCCTCGCCGAGCCAGGGCGCGCAGTTGTCGCGCTCTTCCGGCGTGGGCTTGTTCTGGGGCGGGGCGCACCGGACGGCGGCGGTGATGAGAAGGTCGGTGAGCTCGAGGCCATCGCCCCGGTCCGTGGCTTCCGGCTGGCTCGCGAACCCTGCCCGATGCAGTGCGCGGAAGAGCCACTCGCCGGAACGGTCCCCGGTGAACATCCGACCGGTTCGGTTGGCGCCGTGGGCCGCCGGCGCCAGTCCGACCACGAGGACCCTTGCCGACGGATCGCCGAAGGCCGGGACCGGACGGCCCCAATACTCATCCTGGCGGAAGGCCGCGCGCTTCTCTCGTGCCACGCGCTCTCGCCATTCCACCAGACGGGGACAGCGCCGGCAGTCGACGACCCGGGTCTGGATCCTCGCGATGGAGGCGGAGGAGGTCGGGCTCACTCGTCCTTGGGTGGTGCCTCGAGGCCGTTGGCCGTGTCGATGGCGTCGGAAAGCATCGAACGGAGGTCCGCCGTCGAAAGGCCTTCGGCAACGGCCTGCTCCGTGCGGGTCTCGGTGCGCCCGGACCGCCAGGTGAGGACACGTACGTCGTACCTGCCAGTGGCCCCGGCCTCTATGACGATGCCGCGCTCGAGCCCCTCGGAAAACCACTCCAGCCGGCGGTATCCCTCTGACTTCGCCAGATCCAGTCCGTTGGCCAGAGCGAATACCGTGAGATTGGGGTCGATGTCGTCGAAGTGTCCGCCGTCCCCTGCCGTCCCGTCGTCCATCCCGTCCTCCGTCCCATGGTCGTGCACGCGCGCTGCCCCCCGGGCCGCGCCAACCCACGCGACGGAATCTATGGTCCGGCGAACGCCTTCGCTCGCCGGAGGCTCGTCAGCGCCCGGCTCGACCCTGCAAGTAGGCCGACCACCAGAGGGTCGCCAGCATCTCCGACCCGGCGGCGAGTCGCTCCACGGCGAAGGCCTTCGCGTCGGGATGAGGGCGCCCGCCGGCGGTGAAGCCCACGTCCTCGTCCAGGCGGTAGAGTGCTACGAGGCGGGCGTGGGACTCCATGATGTGTTCCAGGACGGCGGGGCGGGCGGGTCCGTCGAGCGCACGAGGCGCGTCGGGCATCCGACGGCCGATGTCGTCCACGGTGACGTGGGCGTTCACGAAACGGGTTTCGAATCTGGCGTGAAAGCCTCGGTCTTCGGAGAACCCCTCCGGGTTCGGTGCGACCGGGTCCCACCCATCGAAGTGGATGGTGGTGTGGTGGGGTTGGGCGGCGTCCGTGACGTAATGGCCCAGGATGCCGGCGTCGTCGATGATCCGTGCTTCGATGAAGCGCCGCCGGTCGGGGTCGTCCTCCGCGTGCCATCGTTCCCAGAGAGAGACGACCCGCTGGTGCAGCTCGAGGATTCGGAACAGCAGGAGGCCTCCCTCACGAGCGCTGACACCGGCGTCGTGGAGTCGGCCCAGGTAGGTGAACCGGTCGCGGGCGTCGAGTGCCCCTTCAGGGAGGTTCTCGAGGTCCACGTAGTGGTCATAGTCGCCGGCCCGGTCCATCTCGGGGAAGGCGCCGATGCGCCAGCGGTCGGGCTCGGGATTCAAGTAGACCAGCTGTTCGCCGGCGTCGTGGAAGAATGCCGGGAGGGCCGCCGGGAGGATGTCGAGGGCCGCGCGGGTGGCCATCTGGTGGCCGAGAGATCCCCAGGGCGCTCCCGCGGTGGGCGTGCCGGGCGTCGGCATTCCTCCGGTGGGCGTGTCGGGCGTGCCCACGAGAAGAGCCGCGGCGACGGCGACTGCCCCGATCCCGGGCAACGGCGAGCCGGCCATCTTCTCAGTCGGTCAGACTGCGGGCCAGCGCGCCACGGTCCACCTTGCCCAGGTGGGTGCGCGGGAGGTCATCCTGGAAGACGACGGTCCTCGGGTACTTGTAGGGCTCCAGACGTCCCTTGGCCCACGCCTGGAGTTCGGCTTCCAGCTCGGCTCCCGCGGTCACCCCGTCGTGAGTCACGACGAAGGCCGCCGGCTTCACGAGCCCGTCCTCCGTCCTGGCGCCGACCACCGCGGCTTCGCGCACCGCCTCGTGCTCGAGAAGGCAGTTCTCGAGCTCCTTAGGCGACAGCCACTTGCCGCTGACCTTGAGCATGTCGTCGGCACGCCCCGCGTAGGTGACGTAGCCGTCTTCGTCGATGCGGATCATGTCGCCCGAGACGAACCAACCGTCCTGAAACGCTTCCTTCGTCTTCTCGGCGTTGCGCCAGTACGCCAGCGCCAGCGAGTCTCCGCGCACCCTCATGGTGCCCACCTCGCCGGGGCCCACCGGCGTTCCGTCGGCATCGCAGGCACGGACCTCGAATCCGGGCACTGCACGCCCCAGGGTGCCCGCCCGGACGTCGTCGGGACGGTTGGAGATGAAGATGTGCCACATCTCGGCGGTCCCCAGGCCGTCGAGCAGGGGGACCCCGAAGGCTTCGTCCCAGCGCCGATGGAGCTCCACCGGAAGCGCCTCTCCCGCCGATGTCGCCAGCCGAAGGGACGAGAGGTCTCGCCGGCGGGCATCCTCGTGGCTCATGAGGTTGTTCACCATCGTCGGGACGTTCACCAGCACCGTGGGACGGAAGGCCTCGACCTTCTCGAAGAGCGTCTCGGCGGTGCAGCGCTCGGGAAAGAGGGCGCTGGTCGCACCCACGGCGAACGGGAAGAAGAGGTTGGTCCCCGTGGCGTATCCGAAGTAGAGCTTCGGCACCGAGAGGGTGATGTCGTCGGGTCCGAGGCCCAGGATGCCTTTCCCGTAGAGCTCCGTGGTGTTGGCGAAGGAACGGTGGGTCTGGACCACGGCCTTGGGGTGGCCCGTGGTGCCTCCGCTGAACAAGAAGATGGCCGGGTCGTCGGCCCCCGATGCGTAGACGTCGACATCCGCCGATGCTGCATCCAATCGTTCGGCGAAGGCGGCTCCTCCCACGAGGATGCGTCTCGGGGCGTGGCTCGCGTCCTCGGCTGCTTCGTCGAAGACCGATCCGACGCCTTCGTCCACGAGGGCGGCCACGGGTGTCGTGTACTCGTAGAAGTATCGGACCTGGTCGGCGGGCAGATGCGGATTGACCATCACCACCACGCCGCCCATCCGGAGGATTCCGAAGAGGGCGGCGACGAAGTCGACACCGTCGGGCAGAGCGATGAGAACGCGGTCGCCCGGCTCCACACCGGCTTCGAGGAGGACGCTCGCGAGCCTGCCTGCCCTGTCGTGGACCTCCTGATAGCTCCAGGAGGCCTCCTCGGTGAGGACGGCTCTGCGCTCCGCGTCCCCCCCGGAGACGCGATGGCCCAGGAAGTAGTCGTAGATGTTGAAAGGATGCGGTGGATCGAAGGACATGCCGTGACGATACGCGGGCTGTAGAATGGTGGTCAATTCATCGCCCAATCGGAGACCCATGGCGGTCCATCGTTTCGCAGAGATGACGTGGGAGGAGGTCCGGGACGCGACGGGACCGGGGTCGGTGGCGATTCTGCCGGTTGGCGCCGTGGAGGCCCACGGCCCCCACCTTCCCCTGGGCACGGACGTCGTCATCGCCGAGGGCATGGCGCGGGTCTGCGCCGAGCGCCTCGCCGACCAGGGGCGCCCCGCGTTCATCCTGCCGCCGATCTGGTATACGGCGGCGCCCTTCGCGGGTAACTTCCCGGGCACTGTCGCCGTGGACGGCGCCCTCGTGCGCGACCTCGTCCTACAAATCGCCGCGTCTCTCAAGGAGCAGGCCATCGAGACCCTGGCCGTCGCCAACGCCCACCTCGATCCCACTCACCTGGGCTCCCTGCGCGAGGCGGTCCAGGGTGCCCCCTCCGGCGTTCGACTCGCTTTCCTGGACCTCACCAGGCGCCGGGTCGCCGAGCGCCTCACCGACGAGTTCCGGACCGGGGCATGTCACGCTGGGCGGTTCGAGGGCAGCATCGTGCGTGCCGAGGCGCCGCATCTCTTCCGCGAGGAGATCGCCGCCACGCTCGAGCCGAATCCGGCCAGCCTCTCCACGGCCATCCGTGAGGGACAGGCGACCTTCGAAGAAGCCGGCGGGTCCCGCGCCTACTTCGGCTGGCCTGCCGAGGCCACGGCGGAAGAGGGACGGGCAACCGTCCGCACGCTGGGGACGCTTCTCGCCGAGGTCGTCCTCGACCAGGGAGAGGCCACGTGAGCGGCCGGGCGCTTCAAGGCTACAACGCCGTGGTCACCGGAGGCGGCAGGGGGATCGGCGCCGCGGCGGCCATCGCCCTCGCCGAAGCGGGCGCGAAGGTGTCGGTGGCGGCTCGAAACGAGACCCAGGTGGTGGAGATCGCCGCGGAGATGCGTGAACACGGCCATGAGGCCTTCGCGTTTCGGTGCGATGTGACGGACCCCCATCAGGTGAGGGACCTGGCACTCTCGGCCACCGAAGCCATGGGGCGCATCGACATCCTGGTGAACAACGCCGGGACCGCCACCTCGAACCCACTCTCCAAGATCACCATCGCCGAGTGGCAGCACATCATGGATGTGAACGCCACAGGGACCTTTCTCTGCTCCCAGGCCGTCTTCAGCCAGATGAAGGAGCGGAGGTGGGGGCGGATCGTGAACGTGGCGTCCATCGCGGGCATCGAGGGGGACAAGTACATCTCCGCCTATACCGCCGCGAAGCACGCCGTCGTGGGCTTCACGCGCGCCATGGCCGTGGAGGCCAAGGGGACGGGCGTGACCTTCAATGCCGTGTGTCCCGGCTACGTCGACACTCCCCTCACAGACGAGACCATCGCTCGCATCATGCACCAGACGGAGCGCTCGTGGCAGGAGTCCCTGGCCGCCCTCCTGGAGCAGGCGGGCCAGCCCCGTCTGATTCGCGCCCACGAGGTCGCCGAGGCCATCGTCGACCTCTGCCTGGAAGAGGCGGGATCCAGAAGCGGAGAACTGGTCGTCCTCGACGGCTCGGAGACGCCGTGACCTTTCGCCGAGTGAACCCCGACGAGCTGGGTGCGCCGAGTGGCTGGAACAACGGTATGGTGGCGCCCGTCGGCGGTCGGGTTCTCTTCGTGGCGGGTCAGGATGCGGCCAACCGTGAGGGCGAAGTACTCACCGACGACTTCGTCGAGCAGTTCGACATCGCGCTCCGGAAAGCCCTGGCCGTGGTCCATGCGGCGGGAGGCGACGCCGAGTCCATCGGACGGATGACCGTCTTCGTCACCGACATGGAGTCGTACCTTTCGGCCCGGTCCGAGCTCAGCGCCGTGTGGCGGTCGCACATGGACAAGCACTTTCCGGCGATGGCGCTCATGGAGGTATCCCGTCTGGTCGACGCCAGGGCGAAGGTGGAGATCGAGGCGACCGCGGTACTCATCGACACGGAGTAGGTCCACCGGCCGGGATCGGCCCTCTGCGTGCGGACCGGTTCGTTGCTTCCAAAGGGAGGATGCGGGGTGTTCCAACCTGACTCGTTTCTCTATCGCCTGGATGAGGCGACGGGGGTGGCGACCCTGACGCTGAACCGCCCCGATCGCCTCAACGCGCTCACCTTCGAGGTGTATGACGAGCTCCGTCGGGCCTTCTACGCCCTCCACGACGAAGACGACGTGCGTGTGATCGTGCTCACCGGCACCGGTCGCGGCTTCTGCTCGGGGGGTGACGTCGAAGACATCATCGGGCGCCTCTTCGAGCGTGACATGCGCGGCCTCCTCGAGTTCACGCGCATGACGTGCGACCTGGTTCTCTCCATCCGACGGTGCCGCAAGCCCGTCATCGGAGCCCTCAACGGAACGGTGGCCGGAGCCGGCGCGGTCATCGCCACGGCGTGTGACATGCGCATCGGGGCGGAGTCGGCGAAGATCGCGTACCTCTTCACGCGGGTGGGGCTGTCCGGGGCGGACATGGGCGCCGCGTGGATGTTGCCCCGTATCGTAGGGCTGGCCAAGGCGAGCGAGTTGCTCATGACCGGCGACTTCATCAGCGCCGACGAGGCGTGGCGTATCGGGCTCTACAACCGAGTGGTGGAAGACGGCGAGTCCCTGAACGCCGCCACCGAGCTCGGCGAGAAGCTGGCCAAGGGCCCGTCCTTCGCCCTCGAGATCACCAAGGACTCCCTGAATCGGGAGGCGAGCATGGACCTGACGGGCGCACTCGAGGCCGAGGCACAGATTCAGGCGGCCCTGATGCTCCACCCGGATTTCCGGGAGTCGTACGACGCCTTCGTGGAGAAGAGGAAGCCCGACTTCCTCTAGTCGCCCATCGACCATGGAATACCATGTCTGATACCCACACCGTCCGGGCTTTCCTGGAAGCGGATCATCACCCCTGGGGGGCGGAGGTGGCCGCCTTCGCCGCCAGGGAGCTCGTTGGCCGGGGCGAGCCCGAGGGCGATGCCGGGGCCCGGACCGAGGCTCGCGAGCTTCTGGCCTCCATGGGCGAGGCGGGCCTCTACACGCCCATCGGGCGCCGCGACCTGCGCGGGTGCTGTCTGGCACGGGAGATCGTCGCGGCGGCGTCGCCCCTCGCCGACGCGGTTTGGGCGCTTCAGGGGCTCGGGATCACGCCCTTCCTCCTGGCGGGGACCGACGCGCAGCGACAGGAGTGGGCTGACCCGGCCCTGGTGGGCGACCTCATGGGGGGCTTCGCGATCACGGAACCCGAGGCCGGCTCGGATGTCGCCTCCATGCGAGCTCGGGCGGTGCGGGATGGTGACGACTACGTGCTGAATGGGCACAAGTGGTTCATCAGCAATGCCGGGATCGCCGACTTCTACGTGACCTTCGCGTCCACCGACCCCCAGGCGGGCAGCCGGGGCATCAGTGCGTTCGTGGTACCCGCTGACACGCCCGGCCTCACCTTCACCGGCGCTCAGGTCATGAGCGCGCCGCACCCCCTCGGTGAGCTCCGCTTCGAGGACTGCAGGGTGCCTGCGTCGAACCTCGTCGGCGACGAGAACGCCGGGTTCAAGGTGGCCATGGCGACCCTGGACCAGCTTCGCCCCACCGTGGGAGCGGCGGCGTGTGGCATGGCGGAGCGGGCCATCCGGGAGGCTCTCGACCACGCCGTGGCCCGCGAACAGTTCGGGAAGCCACTCGCCGACTTCCAGATCATCCAGGACAAGCTCGGTCGCATGGCCATCGATCTCACGGCTGCGCGCATGCTGGTCTACCGGGCTGCGTACGAGAAGGACCTCGGGGCGGACCGGATCACCACCGAAGCCGCCATGGCCAAGGCGTTCGCAACCGAGGCGGCCCAGCGCATCATCGACGATGCCGTTCAGATCCTCGGGGGCAGGGGGGTGATGGCCGACCATCCGGTGGACCGGCTGTATCGCTCCATTCGCTCTCTTCGCATCTACGAGGGCACCACCGAGATCCAGCACCTGATCATCGGGGGGCGGATGGTGGCCGACGCGAAGTCCGAGGCGAGCTCTTGAGGATTCTCGTCGCCGGCGGAGGACCCGCCGGCCTCTATTTCGCCATCCTCATGAAGCGGGCCGATCCGGCCCATGAAGTGGTTCTCGTGGAGCGCAACCAGGCGGACGACACCTTCGGCTTCGGCGTCGTCTTCAGCGATGCCACGATCGCCGAGGTCGAGGGGGCCGACCCGGAGACCTACAGGGCCATCACCGACCACTTCGTCCGGTGGGACGACATCGACGTCCACTACCGGGGTGAACTCATCCGCTCCACCGGCCACGGCTTCAGCGGAATGAGTCGCCAGACCCTCCTCACGGTGCTCCAAGGCGAGGCCCGCGGGCTGGGCGTGGATTTGCGCTTCGAGAGGGAGATCGTGGAGGTCGTCGGGGGCTTGGACACCGGTGGCGGCACATCTTCGGACGGGCCCTCTCCCTTCCGCCTCGACCCGTCGGAGTGGGATCTGGTGGTCGCCGCCGACGGGGTCAACTCGACGGTCCGAGAGGCCATGTCCGAGGACTTCGAGCCCACCATCGACTGGCGGCCGAACCGCTTCGTCTGGCTGGGCACCACGAAGCCGTTTCCGGCGTTCACCTTCTATTTCAAGGAGAACGAGCACGGGCTGTGGCGTGTCCACGCATACCAGTACGAGCCCGGCCGATCGACGTTCATCGTCGAGTGCACCGACGAGACGTGGGCCTCCGCCGGGATGGAGGCCGCAGCCGAGACGGACACGCTGACATACTGCGCCGAGTTGTTCGCGGAGGAACTCGAGGGGCACGAGCTGATCCCCAACAAGAGCGTCTGGCGGAGTTTCCCCACGGTGCGATGCCGGCAGTGGTCGTCGGGCAACGTGGTGCTCGTGGGCGACGCCGCTCACACGGCCCATTTCTCCGTGGGCTCGGGGACGCGTATGGGCATGCTCGACGCCATCGCGTTGAGGGATGCCCTCGTCGGTGAAGTGGGCGTGTCGGACGTCGGCGACGACGAATCGATGGACGTCCCGGGCGCGCTGGGGGCCTACGAGGGCGAGCGCCGACCAGCGGTGGAGTCTCTCCAGCGGGCGGCGCAGGCGAGCCTGGAGTGGTTCGAAGACACCGAGCGCTACATCGACCTGGACGCCCTCCAGTTCACCTTCACGCTCCTCACCCGATCCCTGCGGATCACCCACGAGGATCTCCGCGTTCGCGACCCGGACTTCCTGGCGCGCATGGACGCCTGGGTGGCCGCCGACGCCGAGTCCCAATCGGGCCGAGCCGTCCCACGGGACCCGCCACCGCCACCCCTCTTCACGCCCTTCCGGCTGCGGGAGCTGGTGGTCCCCAACCGCGTCGTCGTGTCTCCCATGTGCCAGTACACCGCCGTGGACGGCACGGTGGGCGACTGGCACCTCCAGCACCTGGGAAGCCGAGCCATCGGCGGGGCGGGATTGGTCTACGCCGAGATGACCGACGTCTCACCGGAAGCGAGGATCTCGCCGGGTTGCGCCGGTCTCTACAAGGACGAGCACGTGGGGGCGTGGAAGCGCATCGTCGACTTCGTCCACGAGCATTCCCCGGCGAAGATCGCCATGCAGCTGGGGCACGCCGGGCGAAAGGGCGCCACCAAGAGCCTCTGGGAAGGCGATTCCGAGCCGCTGGACGAAGGGGAGTGGGACATCGTATCGGCGTCTCCCATCCCCTACTTCCCCGATCGAAGCCAGACCCCTCGGGAGATGACCAGGGCGGACATGGACGAGGTCGTGGGCCACTACGTCCTGGCCACGGAGCGTGCCATGGAAGCCGGCTTCGACCTCCTTGAGATCCACATGGCCCACGGGTACCTCCTGGCCTCCTTCATCTCGCCCCTCACCAACGAAAGGGACGACGAGTACGGAGGTGACCTGCAGGCTCGAATGCGCTTCCCTCTCGAGGTCTTCGACGCGTGTCGCGCCGTATGGCCCGCCCACTTGCCCATGGCCGTCAGGGTGAGCGCGGTGGACTGGGTCCCCGGCGGCATGATGCCCGAGGACACCGTTGAAGTCGCCCGCCTCCTGGCCGCCCACGATTGCGACGTCGTGGACGTTTCGTCCGGCCAGACGGTCCCGCACCAAAGGCCGCGATACGGGCGCCTCTTCCAGACCCCCTTCGCCGATCGCATCCGGCACGATGTGGGGATCGCCACGATGTCGGTGGGCAACATCTCGTCGTGGATGGACGTAAACACCATCGTCGCCGCCGGTCGTGCCGACTTGTGTTTGATCGCCCGCGCGCACCTTTTCGATCCCTACTGGACGCGACACGCGGCGTACATGATGGACTATCCGCTCCCGTGGCCGAACCAGTACAAGTCGGTGGAGCGGTACACGCCTCGGTTCGAATTCCACTTCGGTGGGGAGTAGTCCGTGGACATTCGCACGAAGTTGGTCTTTGCCTTCGTCGCGGTCGCTCTGGCGAGTATGGCCGCCCTCGCCTACACGGCGTATCGGACGGTAGCCGCACAACTGAGAGATGCACGGGTCACTCAGCTGGAGGGCCTGGCCGCCTTCAAGGTGGGGTCCCTTCAGAGCATCTCGGAGAGTTGGTTCGATCTCATGAGTCTGGTCGCGACGCGGGACCGGATGCGAACGACCCTGGCGGACTACAACCAGTCTGCGCAGGCGTCCGATCTGGCTCGGATGCGCGAGTTGCTCGACAATGTCCGGCGCGCGTCGCCGACCTTCCACGAGATCTCCATCCACGGGCCCACCGGCGAACGACTCGTTCGATCGGGTCCCGAGCCGGGGCATCCACCCGCGGATCTGGACCTGATGGGCCGCTTCGACGACAGCCGGCCGTGGTACGTCGGGATCGTCTTCCCCGGAGGCGGGGAGATGCCCCTCGCCAGCATGGCGGCGCCCATCGATCTGGCGGGTGAGCGCATCGGGTACCTCCACGCCCTGCTGAGCCTGGACGAGATCGTCCAGATTTCGCGGAACTACGAGGGGTTGGGCCGGTCGGGCGAGACCATGGTGGTCGTGCAGGACGATGACGTTCGCCGCGTAGTCCATCCCGTGCGGGCCGCGCCCGTGCCGGGGGATCCGTCGTTCGATCCGGAGCAGTATTCCGGCAACGGAATCGTGGTTGGACCGGGTGATGTGGGCGCCCTTTCGCTCCGTGAGTCGGGTGTCACCTTCCCTGGCGAAGTCACGGACTACAGGGGGCAGGAGGTCTGGGCGGCGACGGCGTACCTGGCCGAGATGGAATGGGGGGTGCTGGTCAAGGTGGACGCTGCCGAGCAGATGCAGCCCATCCTCGCGGTGCGGAACCAACTCGTCCGCATCTCCGTAATCCTCGCCGCATTCGCGATCGTGGCCGCGTTCACCATCGGCTTTCGCGTCTCGAAGCCAATACTCCAGCTGTCCGCCGCCGCCAACAGCATTCGGGAAGGAGACCTCTCCGCTCGATCGGGGGTTCAGCGCGAAGACGAGGTCGGACTTCTGGCCGAGACCTTCGACGAGATGGCGGCCGAGCTGGAGAAACAGGTGGATCTCCTCACGGAGTACCGTCAGTTCTTCGACATGTCCTTGGACATGATGTGCATCGCCGCCACCGACGGGTACTTCAAGCAGGTGAACGAGGCGTGGACTCGGGAGTTGGGCTGGTCCGAGGACGAGCTCCTCACCCGACCCTTCGTCTCGTTCGTGCATCCGGACGACGTGCAGAAGACCATCGACGAGGTGGCGAAGCTCGATCAGGGCATCCCCACCATCCAGTTCGAGAACCGGTACCTCCACAAAGACGGATCCTACCGACTCCTCAGCTGGCGCAGCTCCCCGGAGCAGGGCACAGGCAGGTTGTACGCCATCGCCCGGCTCCTTCCCGTGGAATCCTCAGGTGGTGAAGGGGGCTCACCCTGACGGAATTCACCTATCTGGGGCTGATCGCGGGCTTCATCTATCTCCTCATGGGCGGCGACCTTCTCGTCCGCGGGGCGGTGGCCCTTGCCCGGCGCCTGGACGTCCCGCCCGTGGTGGTCGCCGCGACCGTCGTGGGCTTCGGGACGTCGCTTCCGGAGATGATCGTCTCCATTCAGGCCACCATCACCGGCGTGCCCGACCTGATTCTGGGGAACGTCGTCGGCAGCAACATCGCCAATGTGCTTCTCGTCGGGGGCGCCTCCGCCATCGTCTACCCGCTCCTCCACGAGGATCGCGAACTTCGCCGCAACGTCGTGCTCATGTGGAGTGCGCTGTTGGCGTTCACGGCGTTCGCCGCAACGGGCGACATCGGAGCTGTCGATGGTGCCGTTCTCCTCCTGGCCTTCTTCGTGATGATGGGGGCGACGGCGCGCTCCACCATCCAGGCACGGAAGGAGTCCGATCCGTCGACGCCCCTGGACTGGGTCCTGGGGATCCCGAGCCAGATGCTGGTCATCGGCGTGTTCATCGTATCCGGGATCGTGATGCTGCCCCTGGGTGCCAACCTCCTCGTCGACTCCGCGGTGCAGATCGCTCAGCGCTTCGACGTCCCCGAGGCCGTCATCGGTCTCACCGTACTCGCGGTGGGCACGTCACTGCCCGAGCTGACCACCACGGTCCTCGCCGCCAGGGAGAAGCGATCGGACGTGGCCATCGGAGCCATCGTCGGGAGTAACACCTTCAACATCTTGACCATCATGGGACTGACGGCGGCCATCAGTCCGGCCCCCATTTCGGTTTCCAGTCGAATGCTCTTCCTCGACATTCCCTTCATGCTCGTGACCAGCGGATTTCTCGGGTTCGCGGCTTTGAGGGGTAAGGCCTTGGGACGGATTCCCGGGATCGCCATGCTGGTCGTCTACGTCGCCTATCTCACCACCCTCGCCGTCATCGTCTGACGAGCGCCTCAACGAGGCCTTTCACCGTGTCTGAAGCGGTCACCTACGGGAAGTACCTGAAGCTCGAAGAGCTCCTTTCGCTCCAACAGCCGCGTGACGCGGTGGAGCACGACGAGATGCTCTTTATCGTCATTCACCAGGTCTATGAGTTGTGGTTCAAGGTCGTTCTCCACGAGATCGACTACGCCCGGGGCCTCCTGGCCGGCGGAGACGCGACCCGCGCACAACACACGCTGAAGAGGGTGCTCACCATTCTGAAGGTGCTCGTCTCCCAGTTGGACATCCTGGAGACGATGACCCCGACCGAGTTCCTGACGTTTCGCGAGCGCCTCGACAGCGCCAGCGGCTTTCAAAGCGATCAGTTCCGTCAGTTGGAGTTCGTTCTCGGTCACAAGTCGAAGTCGGCCATCGAGCGCTTCGAGGAGGGATCCCGGGCCCGACAGGACCTGGAACGACGGTGGTCGGAGCCGACGCTGTGGGACGCTCTCCTCGTCTACCTCGCCGTTCAGGGTCACCCCGTGCCCGAGAGCCAGCTCGAGCGTGACGTGTCATCGAGCATCGAACCGTCGGACGAGGTCCAGTCGATCCTCGTCGAACTGTACCGGAACGATCCCCGAGAGGCCGAGCTCTGCGAGCGACTCGTCGACCTTGACGAAGGGATCCAGGAGTGGCGATATCGCCACGTGAAGATGGTCGAGCGTACCATAGGCATGAAGCGAGGGACGGGAGGCTCGGCCGGCTCCAAGTACCTCAGGACGACCCTCAACGAGCCCCTGTTCCCGGACCTTTGGGACATCCGGGCGAGGCTGTGAGGTAGCGCCGGTCATGACCCTCACCCTCGAGGAGATCCGCCGGAGTCCCAACGGCCTGGCCTCGCACTACTCGTCCTTCCGGGTCCATGAGCGTCTCCTCCTCACGGGGCACTCCCACCAGGCCTGGCCCGATGTGGCTTTCGAGGGGCAGGAGAAGGCGTGGACGGATGCCGCGGAGCATGCGGACGGGAAGTGGCAGTTCGTCGCCGAGAAGGTGGAGCGGGTGGCCGAAGGCTATCGTATGCTCCTGGGCGGGTGCGACGGCGACATGACGCTGGACACCAACACCCACTCCCTGGTGATCCGGTTTCTCTCCGCGCTACCCCTGCGGGACCGGCCCCGGATCGTAACCACCGACGGGGAATTCCATACCATTCGGCGCCAACTCGACCGGCTCGTCGAAGAGGGGTTGGATGTGACGAAGGTGCCGGCGAAGCCCGTGGACACCCTCGCCGAGCGGGTCGCCGAGGAGGTGGACGACCGGACGGCTGCCGTGATGATCTCCTCCGTCCTGTTCACACCCGGCCTCATCGTACCCCACCTCGGCGCGGTGGCCGCGGCTTGTGAACGCCATGGCGCGGAGATGCTCGTCGACTCCTACCATTCCCTGGGTGTCGTCCCCTTTTCGATGGAGGGGTTGGAGCAGGCGTTCGTAGTCGGAGGCGGGTACAAGTACCTCCAGCTCGGGGAGGGCAACTGCTGCCTGCGAGTTCCACCCGGGTGCACACTGAGACCCGTCCTCACCGGCTGGTTCTCCGAGTTCGCTGAGCTCGCCGACGCACGCGTCCCCGGTCGGGTGGCGTACGGCGCCGGACCCGCCCGCTTCGCCGGGTCGACGTACGATCCCACGTCGGCCTACCGGGGGGCCGCGGTCCTCGACTTCTTCGCCGCTCAGGGGCTCACGCCCGAGTTCCTCCGGGCGGTGAGCCTCCATCAGGTGGAGCTCTTGCGACGGACCTTCCTCGACCTGGCGTTGGATTCTGAGGTCGTCCGCCTGGAATCCGACGTCGCGCCGGAGGCTCGCGGAGGCTTCCTCGCGCTCCGCGCCCGGGATGCCGGGGGCCTGTTCGAGCGACTTCTGGAGCGGGGGGTGCGAACCGACTACCGGGGCGACGTTCTCCGTTTCGGCCCGGCTCCGTATTTGTGCGACGACCAGGTGGTGGAGGCCGTTTCGATGCTGGCAGAGGTGGTGGACGGATAGGCCTCCGCTTTGCTCAGCCCGCCGCCGCTTCCTCCAGCGTCTCGGCGGGCTCCAACTCGGCTTGGTCCCCGACCCGCACGACACCGTCGTCCAGCACCACTCCGTAGACGCCGCCGTTCCAGTCCGGATCCAGGGCTGCCGTGAGTCCATGGACCTGGGCGTCCATCCTCTCGCAGGGTCGGGTCTCACCCACTACGCGGACTCGCACGCCGCCGAGGCGGAGGGTCCGGCCCCTCGTTTCCTTCAAGCGGATGCCGCTCACCATGACGTTGGCGCGCCGCATGAAGGGCTCTGCGTCGGGCAGGGCGTCGGCAATCCGGTCGAAGACCTCCTGCTCGATGATGGTCACCTGGCGCTTCGACCGTCCGAAGTTGGCATCGTCGGCGATGCCCTGGTTCTCGACGAAGCGGGCCTCGTCGGTGGCGTCCATCACGCCGCGATGCGCTCGCTTGAGCCACAGCGCTTCCACTCGTCCCCTCATTCCGGCCTCCTCTCGGACGGATAGTCCACGATGTTCTCCCACTCGGAGGCGTCGGATCGAGCGACCACCGCGATGACGGGTTCGGTGTCGCTCAGGTTGACGACCTCGTGGGGCACCCCCGGTTCGATGAAGATGAAGTCGCCTGCCCGGTTGTCCATCGAACGTTCCAGGTTCGGCCCGTATTCGTGGCGGACACGGCCGTCGAGAATGAACAGCATCACTTCGAAGTCCACGTGGGTGTGGGCGTAGGCGACCCCTCCAGGGGGGACGGTGGCCACATTCATCGACAGCTGCTTCGAGCCGACGTTCTTCGCCGAAAGGCCCGTCTTGTAGCGGATGCCGTTCCAACCCCGCCACGTTTCGGGGCCGCGGACGCAGAGGATGCCATCCCCGTCTTCCGCCGTGAGCGCGGGCGTGTCCGGCGTCATCGTCCTCCTCCTGTCGCGACGCCCACCATGGCCTCCAGTTCTTCGGGGCTGCGCGGAAGGTCCCGGGTGAGGACCTCGACCCCGTCCTCGGTCACCAGTACGACGTCTTCGACGAACACCGCGATGCCCAGGTCGTGGTTGTAGTACCAGGGCTCGACGGTGAAGACCATGCCCGGTCGCAGTGGTTCCCCGGGGAGCGCCGGGTCTCCCGCCTCGAGACCGATGTGGTGGCCGAAGAACGAGGGCGTCTGCATGTAGCGCTCCTCGTGGTCGGGGATGGCCTCGTAGGCTACCCGAGTCAGTTCGTCGAAGGTCACGCCGGGTCGGATGGCTTCGATGACGGCGTCCGCGGCCCGGGTGCTCACCAGGAGCTTCTCCCGCTGCACGGCGTCGAAGCGTCCGTTCACCGGAAACGTCCGACCCACGTCGCTGATGTAGCCGTCGATTTCGCAGCCCACGTCGAGGATGACCAGGTCGCCGTTCTCCATGGGGCGATTCCGACGGTCGTAGTGGGCGGCCAGTACCCGCCATGGCCATAGGCTGTTGGGCCCGGACTTCACGATGGGTGTGAAGGGGATGGTCTGCGCTCCGCGAGCCCGGCACGTCTCCTCGAAGACACCCTGGAGTGAGCGCTCGTCCACGCCGGCGCGGATCCTGGCAGCGGCGTCCCGAATGCCCTGCGCGGTGGCGTCCGCGGCGATCCGCATCTTCTCGATCTCGTATCGACTCTTCACCATCCGCCCGATCGCCACCTCCTCGAACGCGTTGGCGATGCGTGCGTTCGGGTGGTCTTGCTGGATCCGGACGAGCATGGCGTGGACGGGGGCCAGGCCGCCGAAGAACGGCACCTCCGTTGGCTCGAGCGGCCCGGGGGCGCCGAGGTTCACCCGGAGGGTCGTCCGTGCGCGGGCTCGGCCGGCAAGGAAGTCCTCGAACTCGGACGCGTCGCGGTACTCCTCGATACCGCCGATGCTCCGGAGCTGGTAGTCGTCGATGAGGGGTCGGCCGGGGAAGTCGTTGCGTCGCCCGGGGTTCTCGAAGCGGTAGTCCGTGGCGGGCATGAAGAGGATGGACCGGTCCCGGTCGGCGTCGAGGACGAGGATCGAGTTGGGGACTTCCAGGCCGGTGTAGTACCAGAAGTCACCGAGTTGGCGGAAGGTGTCGCCGTGGGTCCTCCCGTCGGACGAGGGCACGATCATCATGCCTCCCCCGCTCTCCCTGAGGAGCCGGATCATGTTGCTCCGGCGGAACGCGTACTCCTGAGGTCGGAAGTCCAGGCGTCGAACCCAGTCGCCGTAGCGCTGCTCTGGAGTCGGCTCGTAGGACGACTCCGAAGCGGGGGGCGGGCTCCCTGTGTCTTGGGCCTGGACTCCGGCGGGGAAGGCGGTCGCCGCGACGATCCCGAGGACGAGGGCGAGGCGGGCGAAGGGCCCGCTTTCCGGAGCTTGGTCGAAAAGGACGTGCATGGGAGGAGTGAACCGTGGCGGTGGGTCGGGTAGGAGACGTACGTTGGGCCGGTGTCGACGCCCCCGCCAGCCCGATGGTCGCACGGCCTCGTCATGATCCCGGAGGTTCCACCTGCCTTTGAAGCTTCAGATCGAACTGGTCTACGACACGGGGTGCCCGAACGTCGATCGAGCGCGTGACGTGCTGGGAGAGGTCTGCAGAGAACTCGGCGTCCCCGCGGTGTGGACCGAGTGGAACAGCGAGGCTCCCGAGTGCCCGGCGCGGGCGAGGAATCTGGGGTCGCCGTCGGTGCTGGTGAACGGCGAAGACGTGGCTCCGGGGCCCCATCCGTGGAAGGCGAGGGAGCCGGACTCTGGACCGCGCTGCCGGGTCTACCGTGACGGGGACGCCATCATCCCGGTGCCACCCAGGAGTCGGATCGTCTCCGCCATCAACAAGGCGATGCAGCCCGAGGTCGGCTGATCAGGGCTGCCTTCGATGCTGAGGCTCCTCGTGCTGAGATGCTCGACATGCCGAGCCTGTGCATGGTGAGGCAGCCTCCGTGTTGAGACTCCTTCGCTCCCACGGCGTCCTCGTCGGGCTGCTCTGCGTGGTGGCCGGCGGGCAGGCGTGGATGAGCCTGAGGAGCAAATCCCTCACCTTCGACGAGCTGACGTACATCCCGGCCGGGTACAGCTACGTCGTGACGGGGGACTACCGGATCAACCCGGAGCACCCGCCGCTGGCGAAACTCCTCGCCGGCGCCGCCCTCCTCACCGTCGGACCGCGCCTGGACCTCGGTGATCCGAGCTGGCAGAACGCCGAGCAATGGGAGTTCGGCGAGCACTTCTTTGAGACGTCGGGAGTCGACACCGCGCGCCTGGTGGAGGTGGCCAGGGCGCCCTTCGTGGTCCTCTTCATGGCTCTGGTCGCTCTCGCCTATTTCATGGGCAGGGAGATCTACGGCCCCCGGGCCGGGCTCGTCGCGGCGACGCTCTGTGCGTTCTCGCCGAACCTACTGGCCCATGCCCGCCTGGCGACCACCGACTTCGTTCAGGCGTTCATGGTCGTCGCCACAGCCTACGCGTTCCTCCTCTTCACTCGCAGGCCTTCGCCGGGCAAGGCATTGGCCACCGGGATCGCGTTGGGGCTCGCCCTCCTCAGCAAGTACTCCGCGATTCTCCTGGTGGGGTTGTTGGGGCTCTGGTCCATGGCCGCAATCATCGGGCGAGTCCGGAAGCGACCGGAGTGGGGCGTCGCCGAAGGCACGTTCGCGGAGGCCGCGAGAGAAGACCTTCCCGGCGCGGCCCGCGTGGTGGGAGGTGGGGCCGCGATGGCCCTCCTGGTGGCCGTCGTCGTGGTGAGCCTGGGCTATGGCACACCCGGCAACCCCCTCGCCTTCTTCCGGGGTCTGCGCGTCCTGTACACCAACGTCCACGTCGATCTGCCCACCTACTTCGACGGCCGATTCCATCCGGATGGGCTGTGGTACTACTTCCCCGCCGCCTTCGTCCTGAAGGCTCCGACGGCCCTCCTTGTCCTCCTGGCGCTGCGGGTCGGAGAGCAGGCGTATCGACGAAAGGTGGATGTCGACGAGGCCCTGTACCTGTGGCTGCCGGCCGTGGTATGGGTCGTGGCCATGACCGCCACCGCCCTCCAGTTCGGGATCCGATACATCCTGCCGGTCTACCCGCTGCTCTTCATCTACCTGGGTGGGATCGTCGCGTCGCCCTTCTTCCTCGAGCCCGCCCGGCGTGGAGTCGTCGCGGTCCTCGTAGGATTGTTCGCCGTCGGGTCCCTCGCTGCCCATCCTCACTACATCCCGTACTTCAACGTCCTCGCCGGCGGCCCGGCCCAGGCCATCGAGTGGCTGGACGATTCCAATGTGGACTGGGGACAGGACCTGCCCCTCCTCCGCCAGTGGCTCACCGACAACGAGATCGATGACGCGACTCTGGTGCCCATGGCGTTCTACGATCCGGCGCTCTACGGCGTGCCAGGCAGAGTGGTGCCGCCGGAGGTGGCTCTTCCCGTCCTGGCTTCCCCGGACCCTCCCCCGGGCATCTACGCCGTAAGTGCCCACCTTCTCACGAGGGTGAGGTGGGGAGGGTCGCCGGCCATCGATCCCCTTCGTGACCTCCAGCCCCGGGCGGTGCTCGGCCACTCCATCTGGGTCTTCGACATCCCCGCTCCATGAGTCGGTCCATGAGATCGAGCGCGGGAGGGGTAGCCCGCCGCGTCGACGTCCTCCTCTTCTCCTTCGTCCTCGTCTTCGCCGGCTACTTCTATAACGGCTGGGGTTGGAACCAGACGGCTCGCTACGACGCGATCTGGGCCTTCGTCGAGCCCGGCCCCAACCAGGGTACGGTCCGCATCGACGACTTCCTGGTGGACGCGGACAACGGCATCAACACGGGGGACTGGGCGCGGAACGCCGAACACAGCCCCTACTACTACGCCAACAAGGCGCCGGGCACGACGCTTCTCGGCATCCCCTTCTACGGCGCAGTGTACGCCCTGGAGTCGGCCGTCGGTGTGGACCCGGTCGAGCCGACGGCCGTCCTCGTGAATGCGTATCTCATTCACCTGTGGGTCGCAGTCCTGCCGCTGGCCCTCTCGATCCTCTTCTTCCGGCGGATCCTCGCACACCTCGGGGTCGCCCCCCGTCGCGCGGTGGCGTTGACGCTTCTCGTGTACTCGGGGACGCTACTCCTGCCCTTCAGCACCGCCTTCTGGGGTCATACCACGGCCGCGGCCTTCGTGGTCATGGCCCTCGCGTGCTTCCTCGGCGATGGCCGCGGTGCGTGGGTCGCCGCCGGGGTGTTGGCGGGGATCGCCGTCCTCACCGACTACGGCGCCGCTCCCTTCGCGGCGAGTCTCGTGGGATTGGCGGCGCTGCGCGGGGAGATGCGGCCCCGGGTCCCGTGGGTCGTCGCCGGAGGCGCGGGTCCCCTCCTCGTCTTCATGGCGTACCACTGGGTTCTCTTCGGATCGCCGTTCACGCTGGCCAGTTCGTACAGCCCCTCGGAGATGATCACCGAGCGCTACATCCTCGGCCTCTTCGGTATCCCGAAGGCCGCGGCCTTCTGGAGTCTCACCGTCTCCACGGCTCGGGGCCTCTTCGTCTTCATGCCGATTCTGCTCGTGGCGGTGGCCGGTGTCACCCACATCAGGCGCCACCCACGCGCGGATCTCGGATGGTTGGCCCTCTTCAACGTGGTGGCCGCCCTTCTCATCAACATGAGCTTCAACGCCTGGCAGGGTGGGGTGAGCGCCGGGCCTCGGTACCTCATCACGTCGCTGCCTCTGTACGGTGTGCTCCTGGCCTTCGTGCCGGAGGGGAGGCGGACCCGGGTGGCCCTCGTGGGCCTGGGAGCGATGTCCGTGGCGAACATGTTCGTCATCGCGGCGGTTTCGCCCATGGCGCCCGATGCCTTTCGTGGTTCACCGCTCTTCTTCAGCTGGGCGAAGGTGCTCGGCGTACTGCAGGTGGACCTGGGCCTCCAGGCCCCTCCCCCTGCAGGCGGTCCGTTGTCGCGGGGCAGCCTCCACATCTACCCGACCATCCCACTCCGGGAGTGGGGAATCCCCGTCACCAGCGCTCTGTACGAGCGGTGGGCCTCGTTCAATCTGGGCGAGCGACTTCTCGGGCTTCGAGGCACGTTGTCACTGCTCCCGGTGCTCGCGGTGGCGGGCGGACTGGCCGCGGGTGCGGTGCGTTCGACCGACGGTGGGCGGGCGGCACCCGGGGAGGATGTCGCTTCGTAGGAGTCGGGCTATCTTCGACGCCCCGCAGAGGTGGGACGCCAGCTTCCCATGGCACACCCACGCAAGCGGACTTCCACCCGCCGTCCCGACTCAGTCCCAACCCACGATTCGCGATGAGCAAGACCATCGACACTCGCTTCGCCCTCCGCATCGCCCGCTCCATCGGGCGGACCGTACTCACCGTCGCCGCCCTGGGCGCCCTCGTTCTACCGGCGGCCCTCGCACAGCCGACCCCTCTCGAGGCCCAGTCCCGATCGGTGGACGCCGTCCTCGACTCCGTGCTTCTCGCCGACTACCAGTGGCGGAACATCGGCCCCGACCGGGGCGGGCGGTCCATCGCCGTGAGCGGTGTCGTGGGTCAGCCCGAGGTGGGGTACTTCGGCGCCACCGGAGGCGGCCTCTGGAAGACGACGGACGGAGGGGAGAACTGGTTCCCCGTCACCGACTTCCAGATCTCGTCGGCATCGGTGGGCGCCGTGGCCGTGAGCGAGACGAACCCCGACCTGGTCTTCATCGGGACGGGGGAGTCGTGCATTCGCGGCAACATCCTCCCCGGCGACGGTGTGTACCGCAGCCGCGATGCGGGAGCGACATGGGAGAAGGTCGGATTCGAGGACTCTCATGCCATCAGCAAGATCCGGATCCACCCCACCAACCCCGACATCATCTACGTCGCGTCGTTCGGGAAGTACTCGGCGCCCAGCGAAGAACGAGGCGTCTTCCGCAGCACAGACGGAGGCGATTCGTGGGAGCGGGTCCTCTACAGGAATGACGAGACCGGCGCCGTCGACCTCGTCATCGATCGCAACGACCCCGACGTCCTGTACGCCGCCCTCTGGGAGGCCTTCCGCAAGGAATACACGGCTTCCTCCGGCGGTCCCGGCAGCGGGATGTTCAAGACCACCGACGGTGGGGACAGCTGGACCGAGATGACCCGAAACACGGGGATGCCCCAGGAGGGCGTCGTCGGACGCATCGGCCTCGCCGTCTCCAGCGCCGACTCGGACCGCGTCTACGCCCTCTTCGAGCACGACGAGGGCGGGCTCTTCCGCAGCGACGATGCCGGCGCCTCGTGGGAGCGGGTCAACGACGAGCGACGCATCCGGCAGCGTGCCTTCTACTACACGCACGTCTTCGCGGATCATCAGGATGCCGACGTGGTGTACATGCAGAACACGCGGATCTTCCGCTCCACCGACGGCGGTGAGACGCTGGAGGTCATCGACAACGGGACCCACGGCGACCATCACGACCTGTGGATCGATCCCGACGACCCCGCCCACCTCATCGACGGGAACGATGGCGGTGGCGCGGTGAGCTTCGTCACCGGCCAGGAGTGGACGGACCAGGAGTTCTCCACCTCCCAGTTCTACCAGGCGGTGACCACCGCACACGTGCCCTTCCACGTCTGTGGCTCGCAGCAAGACAACAGCACGCTGTGCTTGCCGTCGGACTGGAACGCCGGTCGCCTCGGCGACGACGACGTGAATCCCTTCGCCGGTCAGCCCAACAGCATCACCGAAGGCTCCATGGAGTACGCCTACGTCGTGGGCGGTGGGGAGCCCGGCTACATCGCACCGGATCCGAAGGACCTGGACATCTTCTTCTCCGGGACGAACAACGGGCGCTACCTGGACAAGTACAACAAGGAGCTCGACGTCCGTCGGGAGGTGGCTCCCTACCCGTGGTTCTATTCCGGAGAGCCGGCCATCGACATGGTGGAGCGGTGGCAGTGGACCTTCCCCATCCTCTTCTCGCCCCTGGACCCCGAGGTCCTCTACACGTCGTCCAACCGCCTCTGGCGGACCGACGACGGTGGGAACAGCTGGGACCAGCTGAGCCCCGACCTCACACGGGCGGACCCCATGACCCTGGGTCGCTCCGGTGGACCCATCACCGGTGACATGAACGGGCCGGAGGTCTACGCCACCATCTTCGCCGTCGGCCCCGGGAAGGTGGACATGGACGTCATCTGGACCGGCTCCGACGACGGGCTCGTTCACGTGACGCGGGACGGCGGTGAGAGCTGGACCAACGTCACACCGCCGGACATGCCCGACTTCGGTCGCGTGAGTCAGATCGACGCGTCGGCCTTCGATGCCGGGCGGGCCTACATCTCCGTCCGCAAGCCACTCCTGGACGACTTCCGACCCTACGTCTGGAAGACGTCGGACTTCGGCGCCACCTGGACGAAGATCGTCAACGGCATCCGTAACGATGCATACGTCAACGCGGTGCGTGAGGACCCCAACCGGCGCGGGCTGCTCTACGCAGGCACCAACCACGGTGTCTACGTGTCGTTCGACGACGGCGCCAACTGGCAGGAACTGAACCCGGGCTTCCCCGACCTGCCGGTGACCAACGTCGTGGTGGAGCACAACGAGCTCGCCATCGCATCCCACGGACGCGGTTTCTGGATTCTCGACAACCTGGCGCCCATCCGTCAGGCCGAGCGTGGGATGACGAGTGAGGCCGTACGCTTGTTCGATCCTCCGGCGGCCTTCCGGTCCACCGACGGTGTCGTCCTCTCCTATTGGCTGCGTGATGAGCCCACGGAGGCGAAGCTCGAGGTCGTCAGCCTGGCCGGGGAAGTGCTCCGGACCTTCCAGCCCGAGGTCGAAGGTGAGGAGCGCGACCGGTGGTCCGGCGCAGCGCTGCCCGTCGAAGCGGGCCTGAACACCTTGCGCTGGGACCTGTCCGCCGACGGCTGGACGTCGTTCCCGAGGATGATCCTCTGGGGTGTCCGGACCAACACGCCCACCCTGCCGCCGGGACAGTACACCCTTCGCCTCACCGTGGATGGCCAGGTGGAGACGTCATCGCTGGAGATCCGCCGTCACCCCTGGATCGAGGACGTGACGGACGCCGACATGCGTGCCCAGTTCGACTTCGCAACCGAGATCCGGGACCGGGTGGAGGACGCCAACCAAGCGATCATCGCCATCCGCAGGATGCGCACCCAGGTACTGGATCGCACCGAGGCGAGTGACGACGGTGAGCTTCGGGAGAGGCTCCACGAACTCATGACGTCTGCCGGCGAGGTGGAGGCGGACATCTACCAGGTCCGGAACCGTTCCGGTCAGGACCCGCTGAACTTCCCCATCAAGGTGAACAATCGTCTGGCGAACCTCCTCTCCATGGTGGAGCAGGGGGACGGCGCTCCCAATGACGGCATGCGCGAGGTCTACCAGATCATGAGCGACGAGCTCCAGGGCTACCTGGATGCGTTGGATGGGATCTGGTACGAGCAGCTCGAGGCGGCGAATGAGCGGTTGGCCGAGCTCGGAATGGACGCGCTGGATCCGTTCGATCCGGACACGGAGATCTGGGCGCCCGAGGGACTCTAGGCGCTGGTGGGCATGGCGGCTCCCCTTCGGGGGAGACCGCTCGCCTGTCAGTGGGGCCAGCCGAGAAAGCTTGGTAGCGGCTCGCTACGGAGGGGGGCCGACCAGGTCCCCCCTCCGAGTCTCCCGCGAAGGGGAGCCGCCACGCCCGCGTCTGGGTTCTGCTTGTCGGTGGGCGGTAACCTGGCGCTTCGCCCTCCGGCGTCCGGGCGGGCGTCGTCGGTCTCGAATCCCGGAGGGCATGGTTCGAGTAGGGTTGGGGACAGGGCGTCTTGGCCGGCGGTGAAGCTTGCGGGCCAGCCACACTTCGGAAGGAGCGCACTGCGATGAGCAATCTGCCTGAGAAGATCTATACGGAGGCCCAGGTGGAGCGGGCCCGGAATACGGCGCAGCTGGTGGGATGGCTGCAGGGTGCGGGGGTCGTGGTCGGGGGCGCCATCCTCTGGAACCTGATGGGGTGGATCCCGGTGCTCATCGGCCTCGGGGCCGTGACCTGGGTGCTCTACAAGCTGTTCGGACCCAAGGGCGACGACGGGGCATCGGAAGTCTAGAAACCGCATCGCCCCCCCGCGGCGGAGTCGCGCCGTCCACGCCGTCGCGCCTACTTGCGCAGCTGAACCTCCGCCGCCTATCATATCGAGGTTCGACATGTCGAAAGTCGATACGATTGGGGAGGGTCTCGCAATGCCTGATCTGGGGAGCGTGCTGCCGCTGTCGCGAAGTCAGCTCTACCTGCTCCTGGCCATCCAGGAGGGGGAGCGTCATGGGTACGCGGTGAAGAAGCGCGTCGAGGAATTGAGTGGGGGCGTGGTGCGGATGGGTCCGGGCACCCTGTACACGGCGATTCAGCGTGCGGAGGAGCAGGGGCTCATCCAGGAGTCGAAGGACCGGCCGCCGGAGGCGGAGGATCAGAGCCAGCGGCGCTACTACGTGGTGACCCCCCTGGGCCGGGATGCGCTGTCGGCGGAGGTCGACCGTCTCGGCGACTTCGTGGCGAGCGCTCGCTCGGCGCTCTCGGAGGTCTGATCGGGTGGGATGGGGCGAGCGCGTCTACCGTGCGCTACTTCGGCTCTATCCTCGCGCCTTCAGGGAGCGCTTCGGCGCAGATCTGCTGGAAGTCTTCCGGGAGCAGCGAGGGGAAGAGCGCTACGACGGCCTGGTGGGAGCGATGCGGTTCTGGTGGGACCTCGGCTGGGATTGGGCCCGGTCGATGGTGGAGGCTCGAGCGGAGCCGAACAGCGAAAGGGGAGGGTGGATGACGATGGACGGGTTGAGGCAGGATCTCGGATTCGCGGTTCGGAGCCTGATGCGGTCTCCGGGTTTCACATTGGTGGCGGTGGTGACGCTGGCCATCGGCATCGGCTCGAACGCGGCGATGTTCAGCGTGGTGGAGGGCGTGCTCCTGGAGCCGCTGCCCTACGGCGAGCCCGACCGGGTGGTGACGGTCTGGAGCCGCTGGCGGGACACGGATCGGTCCTGGGTTTCGAACGCCGAATACCGGACGTACCTGACACAGTCCCGGTCGCTGGACGACCTGGCGATCTGGAACGAGACCGATGTGACGTTCACGGATCCTGCGAACCCGGAGCGGGTCTCCGCGGTGAGCGCTTCGTCGAACCTTCTCGACGTCCTGGGCGCGTCCATGGCTCGTGGCCGCTTCTTCACCGAAGACGAGGCCTTGCACGCCGACACGGCGAGCTCCAACACCATCGTCGTGTCCCACGCCGCCTGGCAGCGCCGATGGGCGGGAGACCCCTCCATCGTCGGACAGCGTACGGAGGTGAACGGCAGGATCCGAGAGGTGGTGGGCGTGCTCCCGGAGAACTTCCGCCTGCCCACCGAGTTCGGCTCGGCCGACCGGATCGACGTCTACTTCCCGCGCTGGATTCCACGGACCGAGGTGACCGCCTACCCGGAGATGGGGGGCTCGCACTACTCCTTCGTCGTCGGTCGACTCGAACCCGGAGCCACTCCGGACGTCGCGCTCAGAGAACTGGGTGAGGTCATCGATCGGGTGCATGCGACGTCGGGCAGCTATCCGGACGAGTTCGGCTTCGAGCCCGTGGTTCTGTCGGTGGCCGACGATGTCTTCGGGACCGTCCGCCCGGCGCTCATGGCGCTCTTCGCGACCGTGGGATTCGTCTTGCTCATCGCCTGCGCCAACGTCGCCAACCTGATGCTCGCCCGGAGTGAGGAACGAGAGCGTGAACTGGCGGTTCGCGCCGCCCTCGGAGCCGATCGTCGTCGCCTCGTCGGCCAGCTCTGCGTGGAGAGCGTAGTGCTCGCCGGCGTCGGGGGAGTCGCCGGGTTGGGGCTGGCCGTCCTGGGTGTGGATGCGCTCCAGGCCATGGTGTCGGGCGCGCTTCCCCGTGTGGAGGAGGTGGCCCTCGACGGATCGGTCTTGGCGTTCACCATGGTGGTGACCCTGGCGACCGCCCTGTTCTTCGGCGCGTGGCCGGCGCTCCGCGCCACCGCGGCCGGGCTGGCCATCGGCAGCGGGACGCGGACCTTCGGAGGCCGACGTCAGTCGCGGTGGCAGTCGGCGCTCGTCTCTGCGCAGACGGCCATGGCTCTGGTCCTGGCCGTGGGCGCCGGCCTCATGGTTCGGACGCTGGAGGGTCTCACCTCCATCGAGCCCGGCTTCCACGACAACGGTGCGTTGACCGCGGGCGTGAGTCTTCCAACGAGCCGGTACCCGGATGCCGAGGCATCGTCCGCCTTCTGGCGGGACGCCATCCGCCAGATCGAGGACATCCCGGGGGTACGGTCCGCTACCGCCATCCGCTCGCTGCCTCTCACCGGCACCATGGGCGACTGGGGGCTGGACCTGGAGGGCTACGACGAGACGGTCAACCCGCGGGCCGCCGGAGACTGGCAGATCTCGGCGCCCGGTTACTTCGGGGCCATGGGGATCCCCATCATGAACGGTCGGGACCTTGCCTGGTCGGATGGCGCGGAGGCTCCTCTGGCGGTGGTGGTGAACGAGACCTTGGCCGCACGCTACTGGCCTGGGCAGGAGGCCGTGGGCAGGCGGATCCGGGTTGGAGATGGGCCCTGGGGAAGCGTCATCGGCGTCGTGGGGGACGTCCGCCACGAGGGACTGACGGAAGAGGTGCTGCCGAAGTTCTACGTCTCGTTGGACCAGTGGTCGTTGGCGACGGGCGGCAATCCGACGGCCCTCCGACTCGTCGTCGTCGGCGAAGGCCGGCCCGCCGACCTGGTGGAGCCCGTGCGGGAGGTGGTCCGGCGCCTCGATCCGAGCCTCGCGGTGGCGGACGTTCGGACCGTCCGGGAGATTCTCGACGCGTCGGTGGCTCAGCCGCGTCTCATGGCGGTCTTGATGGGTCTCTTCGGGTTGATCGCGCTGACCCTGGCGCTGGTGGGTGTCTACGGCGTCGTCGCGTACGCCGTCGGTCGCAGGCGGCGTGAGATCGGGGTCCGCATGGCCCTGGGTGCGGTCCAGGACCAGGTGGTGGGTCTCATGTTGAGGCGCGGCGCCGTGATGATCGGGGCCGGCCTGGCCATCGGTACGGCGCTGGCTCTCGCGTTGAGCCGCACCGTCGAATCGCTGCTGTACGGCGTCGAACCGACGGATCCGCTGACGTTCGTGGCCGTTCTGGTGGGATTCACGGCGGTGGCTCTCACGGCTACGTGGCTTCCCTCACGCCGCGCCGCGCGGGTCGACCCGGTTCGGGTGTTGAAGGCGGACTGAGCCGGGGGACGGACCGGCTTTCGGCTGCTCCTCGGTCAGCCGATCAGTTCGGAGCTGCCCACTCCCCCATTCCCGCCTGTTCCCGCACGTAGCGGGCGGCGTCGGCGTGGGTGGCGAACCAGACACCGCCCTTGGCTTGCATGTGCTCGATGAGCCCTTCGAGGGCCACGATCCTCGAACGGTGTCCGATGACGTGAGGATGCATGGTGAGGAGGAACATGGTGCCTTCCTCCCACGCCTTGTCGAACTCGTCGATCCAGACCTGCATCACATCCCTGGGGTTCATGTAGCTGTTGCCCCGGGGATTGAAGAGGGGCGCGTCGTCGAGAATCCACTCCACGGGTAGCTCGACCACCCCGGTGGGTTCTCCATTCTGGACGAGCTCGTACGGACGGTCGTCGTGCATGAGCGAGCTCTCGTAGAGGAAGCCGATGTCGCGCACGATCCGCAGGGTGTTGGGACTGTGGTTCCACGAGGGCGCCCGATACCCCACGGGCCTCTCACCTGTGATCTCCTCGATGGCGTCGACGGCCTGCCGGAGCAGTCGCTCCTCGGTGGGGCCGTCGAGGGCCGTGTTCAGTTCGTGGATCCATCCGTGAACGGCGATCTCGTGCATCCCGGATTCCTGGATGAGGGCCCCCTGCTCGGGAGCCAACTTCAGGCTCCACGCGGGGAAGAAGAACGTCGAGGGGACGTTCTCCCGGTTCATGAGGTCCACCACCCGGGGAAGGGCGACGCGAGCGCCGTACTGACCTTGGGAGAGGGGGCCGATGCTCACCTGACCCGTTCGGAGCCCCTGGACGGTCTCGTTGTCGACATCGTAGGACAGGAGCACCGCGACACGCGCTCCACCCGGCCACGCCTCCGGGTTCAGGTCGCGTCCGGCTCGGACCTGGTCGACGGCCGAGCGGACCGTCTCTTCCGACCAGTTCCACGGTTCCTCGGCGGCTTCGGTCTGCTGGGCTCGCGGCGCCTCGGTGAGGGTGCACGCTGCCAGGAGCAGAATGCCGCCGAGGGGGAAGGCTCGCCGTATTCGGCGAGCCAGCAGCGTCGAGAAGGAGTGGGCTACGAGGAGTGGCTCCATGGGACCGCGCGTCATGGCTTGGTGCTCCGCTCGGGTTGCCGTGCTACGGAGCTAGGAGCCTATCCTCCGCGGCGGGTCCAGACCAGCACCGCCCCCGATCCACCGGCGGTGCCGTAGAAGGTCGATGCCTCGATGGGCTCCAGGATGGCGATGCTCTCGATGGCCTCGGGGTCGATGTCCATGGCGCCCACGCCGCTGATAGGGACGCCGTCGAGGACGATGAGGGCGCATGTGCCTCGACCATCCGCCGTACGTGCCTGCTGGAGCGATACGCACAGCCCGAGGGGATCGCTCCCCAGCGTGAGGTTCTCCGGGCGGATCACGCGCATGTTGGCCTGCGCCGTCCGCTCCAATACGGCTCCCATGTCCAACTTCACGGGAATGGCATCGATGCGGTCTCGCCCGATCCAGCGATTGCCGAGCTGCCTCGGCGTGAGCCCCAGCTGCTCCAGCTCCTGCTCCGCACGCTCCTCCACCGACACCTCGAGACCCTCGAGTCCGATGGGCTGGGGCACGAGCATGAGGTCGAGCGCCGCCGTCCCCTCCGTGCGGAGGGCGATGAGGGGAGAACGCGTCTCGAAGTAGCCGAAGCGCTCGGCCACCATGTAGTACTCGCCGTCCTCCGGCGGTGTAATGAGGAAGCGGCCCACCGAGTCGGCCAGAGCACGAGCACGCTCGTCACCGTCAGGCTCCACGAGGATTACGATCGCCCCGCCCACGGGCTGTTCGTTCTCCTGGTCGAGGACACGGCCCTGGATGGTCTGGCCAGCGGCCAGGGCCGGAAGCACAAGCAGGCTCGCGAGGCCGAGCGGCAGCGCGTGGAGTCGGGTCATGGGTGTCGGCACGGGCAGGCTCCTTTCGACCGAACCTACGAGCGACGCGCTCCTACCTTTCCGGCACACTCATGACACCTCGACTCACGGACACGGCACTGCCCCCCACCCGAACGGCGGAGGTGGCGCCAGCCGTCCGATCAGCCTCGACGTACAGGAGGCTGGGCCGGCCCATCTCGATGCCTTGCTCCACGGTCCAGCGGAGGGCAGCCTCTTCCCCGCCGTGGGCCGCGGACAGATAGCCGCCGAGGGCCGCCGCCGCGGAGCCTGTGGCGGGGTCCTCCGGGACGCCCGAGCCGGGTGCGTACATGCGCACTCGGACGTCGACGCCCTCGCCTTCACCGTCGATGCTGACCACGTAGACATGATGTGCCCACGCGTCGGCGAGCATCCGCTGCCATCGCGCCGTGTCCAGGCGCGAGCGACGTACGGCGTCGATGGTCTTCACCGGGATCACGAAGTACTCCAGACCGCACGACACCATCTCAGGAGCGAGTTCGGAGCCGGACGGCCCGCGTCCGCCGATGTCCGCCTCGCTCAGTCCCACGAGGGCGGCGAGGTCGCCCACCGAATGCGGCGATGGCCGGTGCTCCGGAAGGATGGCTGTGGTGAATCTGGCAAAAACCGGCCGTCCTCCCTCGAAGCGCACGGTGACGGGTACCGGGCCCACGTTCTCCTCGAGCACGAGATCGATCTCACCGTCGCCGTCCGGAAGAGGTGGAAGGCGTGGCCCGTCGGCTCCTGTCCATGTATTGGAAGCGAGAAAGAGGGCCGAGCCCACGGTGGGGTGTCCGGCGAAAGGGACCTCTCGAGCCGGGGTGAAGATACGTACGCGCGCCGTTCCGTCCGGAGTCTCCGGGGGACCGAGGAAGACGGTCTCGGAGAGATTCATCTCCAGGGCCACCCGCTGCATGAGATCCGAGGGCAGGTCGGCCGCCGCGGGGAAGACCCCCAGGGGATTGCCTCCGAACACGCGGTCTGTGAAAACGTCGAGGGTGTGGAAATCGAGGTTCATTTCGGGGTTCTTTCAGTCGAAGCACGAAGTCGGGCCCGGAAGCTGTAGACCCCGGGGGTCCCGGAGCAACCGCATCGCCATTCACCGAATCGCCATTCACCGCGCCGCCTCCCGCGGTATCGGGTCCACCCACGGAGTAGAGCCAGGCATGACCGACACCACCGCGCGTGGATCCATGATCATCGGTGTGATCTCCGACACCCATGGACTCCTCCGGCCCTCGGCCGTGGCGGCCCTCGACGGCAGCGACGTCATCCTCCACGCCGGCGACGTCGGCGGACAGGACATCCTGGATGATCTGAGTGAGATCGCTCCCGTCCACGTCGTGCGTGGAAACACCGACCACGGTCGCTGGGCCGAGGCGCTCCCTCACACCGAGGTCGTCTCCCTGGATGGCAGCCTCATCTACATGGTGCACGACATCGAGGATCTGGATCTGGACCCCGCGGCGGCGGACTTCGACATGGTGATCTACGGACACTCCCATCGCCCCGACGTGACGACCCGGGACGGGGTCGTCTACTTCAACCCCGGGGCCGCCGGCCATCGGCGCTTCAGTCTGCCGGTGACGGTGGGACGAGTGCCCATCGGCCCGTCGGGGATGGGGGATCCGGAGATCGTCCACATCGAGGCGGCGCCATGAGCAAGCTCACTGCTCTCCTGGTCCTTGTCGGGGGTCTCCTCGTCGGCGCCTGTGGCGGTACCGTGGACGTCCCCATGCTCGACGACGACCCCACGGGGATCTGGCGGTTCTCGGACGCCAATTCCGAGATCACCGTGGAGCTGGCGTTGGACGGCACCTTCCAGCGGGTCGACGCGGCGCTGGCCGCGATGCAGTGCGGACGCGATGGCGGTACGTGGTCGGCGACGGGCGACCAGCTCGTCCTCAGCCTCGACGCCACGTCCGGCGGTGGCCAGCAGCGCTTCACGTTCTCCGTGGACGGTGGGGTGCTGTCGCTCACGGACGCAGCCGGAGGCACGCGCCTTTACCCTTCGGTCTCCCGGGGTGTCAGCTGCGTCGACTACGGGTTCGGGAGCTGGGAGGGCACGCTCTCGGCTTCGGTGGACGGCGAGGCCTTCACCTTCGGAGACGTGGACGTGGTCCTGGACATCGAGGGAGGATCGCTGCGCGTGACCAGCCTATGGCGGCCGTGTCCGACGTGTCCGACGGAAGACCCCGAGCTCATCGTGGAGATCGATGCTCCAGGCGATCTCGAGCCCGGCACGTACACCGTGCAGAACTTCGCCGGGGCGGAGATGACCATGTTCGGGTTCTTCCACCCGGACCCCGGCGATCCGGACTTCGAAGGCTTCAGCACCGAGCGATTGTCACCGCCGGGCGAGTTCGTCCTGACGGCCGTCGCACCCGAGAGCGTCTCGGCCACCTTCTCGTTCCGCGGTAATCCCCGGACCGATGGAGACACCGCGCCGGACGGGAGCACCTTCACCCTCGTCACGGACGGGGTCGTGGAGCTGACATACCGCTGAAGACGTCGGCTGGACACCCGCCCTCGCGCTGGCGAGCGTGACAGGCTCGAGCCAGTCAAGTGAATCAAAAGCTCCAAGGGAGACAGATGTGGCCGCTTTGAGCGTAGTCCGCCTGCTGGGGCCGGAGGACGCCTCGATTCTCGAAGGGGTGGCGGACGGGGTCTTCGACCATGAGGTCGACGCCACGCTGTTGCGGGAGTTCCTGGACGATCCCCGGCACCACCTGGCCGTGGCCGTCGTTGACGGGGTCGTCGTCGGCATGGCCTCTGCCATCCACTACGTCCACCCGGACAAGCCCGCTGAGCTGTGGGTCAACGAGGTCGGGGTGGCCGAATCGGCTCGGGGGAGAGGCCTGGGTCGTCGTCTGGTGGATGCGCTCCTGGATCACGGGCGATCCCTCGGGTGTCGGGGAGCCTGGGTACTCACGGGGCCCGACAACGTCGCGGCACGCGCCCTATACTCCGGACGCGGTGGGCGGGAGGAGGGCACGGTGCTCTTCGACTGGACGTTCGAGGGTGAGCCCTCGGCGTAGGCGAACGTCGCGGTGCGTGCCGGAAGTGCCCACTTTGTGAGAGAGGTCCGCGCCGCTGCCACGACGCGCTGCGCCGGCCCGACGTCCCCAACTTCCCGGAGCGCCGGAACGATGCGCCGACGATGGCTGCTGGGCCTTCTCCTCGTTCTCACTTTGCCCCTCTTCGGCTGTCGAAGCTGGCAGCCCGCCGGCATGTCGCCGGAGGCTCTTCTCGCGGTCGACCCACCGCCGCAGGTGAGGGTCACGAGGACCGATGGAGAGATCCTCACACTGGTGGCCCCGGAGATCCGCGCTGGAGCCATGGTGGCCACCGCAGCGCCCGGCGCGGTGATGTTGGACGACATCCAGCTCCTCGAGGTTCGGCGGACAGACGTTTGGCGCTCCATTGCCTTCGGTTTGCCGGGGGCCATCCTCATCGCTTTGGTGGCGAAGGAGTCATGCCGATGTTGAGGCGGCGGGCGGCCTAAGGCCCGCCCACCGCACCATCCGCGCCGTCGTGGGTAAGGGGGCGCGTGCACCCCATCCGTGAACCGGAATCGAGGAGTACTCCGTGACCGACAGCTTGGAGTGGCGGTACCACCGCCCTGGCTGAACCAGCTGCAAACGCACGCAAGAGTTTCTTGCGAAGAACGAGATCGACGACGGTGAAGTGCAGAGCGCGGGCAAGGAGCCCATCGAGGGCAAAGACGCCTTGTCGGTGCTGAAGGGCGCCGATGAGCTCTACGTCGCCAAGGGCCGCAAGACGGTCCATTTCGATCTGAAGAAGGACCGCCCCGCCGACGACGAACTTCTGGCCCTCATGTTGGGGCGGAGCGGCAAGCTCCGTGCGCCGACCATGCGCGTGGGCAAGAAAGTGATCGTCGGGTTCAACGCCGAGCTCCTGGAGTCGACGCTCGGCTGACCGCAGGCTTCCGAACGAACGAACGCCCGGGGTACCGATCGGTACCCCGGGCGATTGTCACGTCGTCTCCGAATCGGAGTCAGCCCTCGACGCGTCGCCGTGGCGGCCTCAGTTGGAAACCGAGAGGCCTTCCACTCTGACACCGGGAATCACGTGGTTGATCCGGACGCCGTAGATGCCGTCCGTGCGGCCCGCCATCCCGGCGTTCTCGGCAGTGTGCACCACCTGCCCGTTGATGACGAACTCGATTTCGGCGGCGCCGACACGCACCTCCAGGTCGTTGGAGGCCGCACCGCTGTTGATGGCGTCGTGGGGCGTACGCCCCATGATGTCGTGCACGGTCTCGTTGTTCGCCCGGTGCTTGATGATGTACGTCCCGTTCTGAGCGATGAGGAAGTACATGTAGTTCTGCCCGTCCGTGTTAAGACGGCTACCGCCGTAGAAGAGGCCGAAGTAGTTCGGGTGCCCGCTGGGCTCGATGAGATCGAACGTCGCGGAGAGGGTGAACTCGCCCGCGGCCGTCTGACCTTCGTCCCAGATGATGGCGGCGGGTCCGGTGCGGACCTCGATTCCTCCGTCCACGTTGGTGATGGTGACCTCGGGGACGTCGTCGGGATCGGCCGCATTGGTGGACCGGTCCACGCGCATCATGAGGTCTTCCTGCCCCTGAACCGCGACGGGAAGCGCGATCAGGACGGCGAGGGCTGCCATCGAGAGTCGACGTATCATGCAAACTCCTTGTTGGAAGGGACGATGAAGCTACGGCCGCAGCAGCGCGGGGCCAGTCCCCGCCGGCGACCGAAGCCATGGTTCGATATCTACGGCATGCCCTGAAGCCGGTTGCAGTGGGCTCTCCCGGTCGTCACACTGTCCAGCCCGGTCGACGCCCGCGGACGATCCCCCGTGTCACTCGAGACGAATGCACCAGACGCGAGTCCCCCTACTCGGTTCCTGCCTGTTCTGCGCGAGCCTGGCCGTAGCCTTGCTGCCGGCGCCCCTCGTCGGCCAGGTGTCAGCGGACACGAACCCGCTCACCGTGGCCGAGGCCCGACGCGCCATCGAAGGCCCCCAGCCGGAGGAGGGGCCGGAGGGCTACGGCGCCCTGTCCATCGAAGAACTCATGGAACGACTGGGCGTTCCCGGCGTCAGCGTGGCGGTGATCCGCGACTTCGAGATCCACTGGGCCAAGGGATACGGGGTGGCCGATGTGGAGACGGGTCGGGTCGTCGACGTGGAGACCATGTTCCAGGCAGCGTCCATCAGCAAGCCGGTGGCGGCCATGGGCGTGATGGCTGCCGTCGAGGACGGGCTCTTCGACCTCGACGATGACATCAACGACATCCTGCGGTCGTGGCGGCTGGACGGCGAAGGCTTCACCCGGCGCCGACCCGTGACTCCCCGGACCCTCACGAGTCACACGTCCGGCCTCGGAGACGGCTTCGGGTTTCCGGGCTACGAACCGGGCGTCCCGCTGCCCACGCCGGTTCAGATCCTCGACGGTCACGAGCTGTCCAACGTCGGCCGCGTCTTCATGGAGCGAGAGCCGCTCACATTTCAAGAGTACTCCGGCGGTGGGGTCACGGTCATGCAGGTGGCTCTCTCCGACGCACGAGGGCGGCCTTTCGAGGACGTCCTGGCCGACGACGTGCTCGGACCCATCGGCATGGCGCGAAGCTCGTTTCGCCAACCCATCTCGCCGGACCACGATCGCAACGCGGCGAGGGCGCACGGGAGGGAGGGCGAGTCCATGGGCGCCAAGTGGCACGTCTACCCGGAACTGGCCGCAGCCGGCCTCTGGACGACCCCCACCGACCTGGCTCACTTCGTCATCGAGGTTCAGCGAGCCCTGCGCGGTGACGAAGGGCGAGCGGTCACACGGGCGTCCGCCATGGAGATGACGAGCCCGGTGGGCGTGGGCCCGTTCGCCGTCGGCTTCAGCATCGAGCCCCTGGGCCAGGGTTGGTACTTCGGGCACGGTGGGAGCAACTGGGGGTTCCGCGCGCGTATCCTGGGGCACAAGGTGAAGGGATACGGCTTTGCCATCATGACGAACGCGTCGGCGGGGGGCGTCGTGGCCGAGGAGATCGCTCGTCGCATCCAGACGGCGTACGGGTGGGACTCGGTGGCGGATGGTGTGCGCCGCGGCTACGGACGAACTCCGGAGGATCGATGAAGAAGGGGAGAGGCCCGACCCTCGCGTCCGTCGTTGCCGGGGCGTTGTTTGTCGCTGGATTCGGGGCTGGGCCGGCCCCCGAGCAGATCCGTGATCCAGGGGCCGTCGCCGACCTCCGCGAGATGGTGGACGCGGCGACGGACTTCCTGGCCGACCTCGATGGGGACCAGCGGGCTGCGGCGACCTTCCCCCTCGAGTCCGACGAGCGCGTCCGGTTCCACTTCATCCCCATCGAGATGTTCGAGCGCCGTGGGGTGATGTTGGCCGACCTCGATCAGGACCAGAGGGCACGGGCACATCGGCTCCTTGCGACTGGCCTGAGCACCCAGGGTCACCTCACGGTCCGCCAGATCATGGAGCTCGAGGACGTGCTTTTGGCTCTGGAAGGCGGGGGTCGCTTTGCACGAGACCGGGACGAGTATCTGTTCGCGTTCTTCGGGGAGCCCTCCAACACCGAACCGTGGGCCTGGAGGTTCGAGGGCCACCACATCTCTCTCCACTTCACCGTGATGGGATCCGAGCTGGCGGTCATGCCCCCCGCCTTCGCCGGCGCCAATCCCGCCGAGGTCCGCGAGGGGCCTCAGCGCGGGCGGCGGGTCCTGGGTGACCGCGAGGACGCCGGCCGCGCTCTCGTGCGAGCCCTCGACGCGGGGCAGAGATCGACCGCCACCATCGCCGCCGAGGCGCCGCGGGACATCGTCACCGGCGCTGACTCCGAAGTCGACCCACTCGACCCCGTGGGCATCCGCGGCGCCGACCTCGACGCCCGCCAACGGGGATTGCTGCGCGATCTGGTGGACGTCTACCTGGGGCTGATCTCCGACGAGCTCGCCGAGCGTCGCCGAGGGGAGATCCTCGACGCGGGCTTCGACGTGATCTCCTTCGGCTGGGCGGGGGGAGTCGAGCCCGGCCAGCCCCACTACTACCGGGTCCAAGGGCCCACCTTCCTCATCGAATACGACAACACCCAGAACGGCGCGAACCACATCCATTCTGTGTGGCGGGACTTCGAAGGGGATTTCGGCCGCGATCTGCTCCGTGAGCACCGCGCCCGACACCACGATGACTGAACGCCGATGGCTGGCCCTGCTGTGCGTCGCGGTAGCGACGTGCGGGCTGACATCCGATCCGGGGTCGGCGCTGGCCCAGACAACCGGCTCCCGCGTAGGTCTGTTCGGTGGCGTCAACACGAACGAGCAGGAGTGGAGTCCCAGGGCCGAGGTCGAGCGTGTGGCGGGCTTCACGCTGGGCGCCTTCCTCGAGGCCGCTACGCCCGTGTCCGGCTTCAGCCTCCTCGCCGAGGGCGCCTTCACTCAGCGCGGCGGTGACGTCGTCGACGCGGGTACGACATCGGTGGAGGGAGCGGTGCGTACCGACTATCTCACGGTGAGTGTCCGCGCCAAGGTCGCGTTGGCTGTTGGGCCGGCGCGAGTCCATGTGGCCGCGGGCCCCGCCTTCGAGAACGTCCTGCGGAGTCGGCTGTCGTCGGGGCTTCAGACGGTCCTCGAACGCGACGGGCGATCCGTGTTCGGGGTTCTGGCGGGAGCAGGTCTGGACGTCGGTCTGGGCCGAGGGAGGCGGGTCGGGGTGGAGGCGCGGCTCTTCGATGGGCTGGGTGACGCGTACACCGGCGACTTCATTGCAGTGAGCAACCGATCGTGGGAGGCCGTCGTTCGCTTCGGTATCCCCTTGAGCCGATGAGATCAATTCGAGGAGTATCATGAGCCCCACACGTCGCGACTTCCTCAGGACCACCGGCCTGGTCGGCGCCGGACTCGCCCTCGGCAGCGGCGCCTGTGCCCGGGCCGACCAGGGCGAGGATCCCGTCGGTTCGACACCCGCGCCGAAGCGAATTCTCATTCTCGGTGGAACCGGATTCATCGGGCCCCACATGGTTCGCTACGCGGTGGAGCGCGGCCATGAGGTCTCCACGTTCACCCGTGGCCGCAGCGAGGCGGATCTGCCGGTCGGAGTGGAGCAGCTCATCGGCGATCGCAACGACGATCACAGCGCCCTCGAAGGGCGGACGTGGGACGTGGTCCTCGACAACAACACGCAGGACTATCGGTGGGTGCAGACCAGCACCGAACTCCTGACCGATGCCGCTGAGCACTACGTCTTCGTTTCGTCCATCTCGGCGTATGCCCTCGAAGGCTTCGGATGGGAGAACGCGGACCGCATCATCCGGGAGCCGGCGGTGGACGAGGATCACCCCCGGGTGCCGCGCCCGGAGGGGTGGGAGTTCGGCGACGACGCGCCCTACGGGCTCATGAAGACGCTGAGCGAGGACATCGTCCACCAGGCGTTTCCCGGTCGTGCCACGGTGGTCCGTCCCGGCCTCATCGTGGGGCCCGGCGACCCGACCGATCGCTTCACGTACTGGCCAGTACGGCTCGACGAGGGCGGCGAGGTACTCGCGCCCGGCAACCCGGAGCACGTCACGCAGGTCATCGATCAGCGCGACCTCACCGAGTGGATCGTGCGCCTGGCCGAGAACGGGACGACCGGCGATTTCAACGCCACGGGACCGGCGGATCGGCTCTCCATGTCATCGTTCCTGGATCAAGTCGGGGAGGCCGCCAGGAACCCCTACGAGCTCACCTGGGTGACCGAGGACTTCCTGGAAAGCGAGGGCGTCGCGCCCTGGAGTGACCTTCCCGCATGGATTCCCGGTGATCCACTCATGTTCGTCGATGTGGGCGATGCGGTGGCGGCCGGCTTGACCTTCCGGTCTCTGGCGCAGACCTCCACCGATACGTTGGCGTGGGACGAGACGCGGCCCGTCGAGGCGCGGGAGAACCGGATGTTCGGGATGAGTCGCGAGCGTGAGCAGGCAGTCCTGGCTGCATGGCGCACCGCGCAGGGCTGATGGCCAACGAACCACGGCCGCTCGGAGTCTTTCATACGCAGACGTCTGATCTCTCCAGTGTGGAGTAGCTCGTGCTGAAGACCCTCCTCGGTTGGGCTGTCGACTTCCGCGACGATCGGGAGTTCCGCGGCATGCTGATGGCGGCCGCGTACGGCTTCTTCATCATGTTCGCGTACTACATCCTCCGCGCCGTACGCGACGAGATCTCGGCGGCGGACCGGGGCAACCTCCAGATCCTCTGGACGGTCGTGTTCCTGGTGATGATTCTGGCGGTCCAGGCCTACTCGTGGCTGGCGTCGCGGTATCCCCGGGGCGTCTTCGTGCCGGTGGCGAACCGCTTCTTCATCGCCTGCCTGGTCGCGTTCTGGGCGAGCCTGGTCTTCCTTCCCGAGGCCGCCCGCCCCTGGATCGACCGGGTCTTCTACGTCTGGACCAGTGTCTTCGCCCTCTTCGTGGTGACGGTCTTCTGGGGGCTCGTCGCCGACTGCTTCACCAATGACCAGGGCAAACGGCTCTTCGGATTCATCGCAATCGGGAGTTCGGTGGGAGGGATCGTCGGTTCGACGGTGACCGCGGCGCTGGCTGTGCAGGTACCGGTATTCACCCTGCTCCTCATTTCATGCGTTCCCCTCGAGGCGGCGTCCTGGTTCGCCGGCAGTCTGCATCGGAACTTCGGCACGGGATCCGTGGAGTCCGAGTCCGCGGATCAGCCGTTGAAGGGCGACGCCTGGAGCGGGATGAAGGCCGTCTTCGCGTCGCCGTACCTCATGGGAATCGCGGCGTTCATCGCGTTGATGACCTTCGCGTCGACCATCCTCTACTTCGCCCAGTCCGACCTGGTCTACGAGGCCATGACCGATCGGGGGGAGCGTCGGGCCTTCCTGGCGAGGATCGACCTGGTGGTGAACATCCTCACCATCTGTTTCGAGGTGTATCTCACGGCCCGCATCATCAAGTGGTTCGGTGTGGCGGTGACCCTGGCTCTGGTGCCGTTCGCTGTGGCGGCGGGCTTCGTGGCCCTCGGCATCTGGCCGACCCTGTGGACGCTGGTCGTGGTCCAGGTGCTCTATCGGGCTGGCCGGTACGGGCTGTCCAAGCCCGCCCGGGAGGTCCTGTTCACCGTGGTCTCCCGCGAGGAGAAGTACAAGTCCAAGGCGTTCATCGATGCGGCCGTCTACCGCGGCGGTGATCTGGTGAGCGGCTGGATCTACGCCGGCCTCGCGTTCGTGGGACTCACCATCGGCTCCATCGCCTTCGCCGCCGCGCCGGCCGCGATCCTCTGGACCGTCGTCGCCCTGCGCATCGGCAAGGCCGGGGAGCAGCGAGCGGAGGCCATGGCGGACCCGGAACGGGCGGCCGAGCTCGTGGGGTAGTGGCCGGCGGGGCCCCTGAGCCGCCGTGTTGATCGACGGAGTGACACTAAGCAGGATCGTCGCCGGTGAGGTGACGCTCCAGTTCCGCCGGTGGAAGCGACCGACGGTGAAGACGGGCGGTACGCTCCTGACGGCCTCAGGTCTCCTCGCCATCGATGAGGTGCGGAGGGTCGAGCAGGCCGCTGTCTCCGACGCCGATGCGAGGGCGGCTGGCTTCGAGAGCGCGGAGCTTCTCATGGAAGCCGTCGACGGGCGGGGCCGATCGGGCGATCTCTTCCGTGTAGCCCTCCGTTACGCCGGCCCCGACCCGCGCGTCGCCCTCCGGGAGTCCGTTCCCGACGCCGAGGAAGTCGCGAGGATCCGCGAACGGCTGGACGGCTGGGACCGCAGGAGCCCCGTGGGGCCGTGGACGCTTCGCGCGCTCGAGGCCATCGATGCCTGTCCTGAGACGCGGGCCGGTGACCTGGCGGATGCCATGGACATGGAGAAGGCCCGCTTCAAGACGAACGTCAGGAAGCTCAAGGGCCTCGGACTCACCGAGAGCCTCGAGGTCGGATACCGCCTTTCGCCGCGCGGGCGCGCGATTCTCGACTCGCTCATCGAGGAAGGGAGCGGCGGGGTCTGACCCATCCCTCCCTTGCCGCGGCGTGCCGCCGTCGGCATGGTGGCGCGGTGACCCCCTTGCACCCGGAGGCTCCATGCGCTGGCCCGTCACGACGACTCTCCTCATCACCCTCGGCGCGGCTGCCGCGCCCGCCCTGGCCCAGGACCTCGATGCACCCCGGCCCATCGAGGGCTCCAATACCGTCTTCATCGAAGAGATGACGTGGATGGAGGTCCGCGACGCCCTGGCCGATGGTTGGACCACCGCCATCGTCGCCACCGGTGGCGTGGAGCAGAACGGTCCGTACGTGGCGGCCGGGAAGCACAATTTCGTCCTTCAGGCCACCACGGAGGCCATCGCAAGGGAGTTGGGGAACACTCTGGTGGCGCCCATCGTGAAGTTTGTGCCCGAGGGCTCCATCGACCCGCCGTCAGGGCACATGCGTTACCACGCCACCATCAGTGTTCGTCAGGAGACGTTCGAGGCCCTCCTCACCGACATCGTGGCTTCGCTGGAGGCCCACGGTTTCCTGGACATCGTCCTCATCGGGGACAGTGGCGGCAACGTCCGGGGGATGCAGAACGTGAGCGCGGCCTTGAACAGCGCCTGGGCGGACCGTGATTCGCGCGTCCACTTCATCCCCGAGTACTACACCGAGGACATCTACAGCTGCGAGTACCTGACGATGGAGCTCGACATCCATCAGCAGCCGGACAACTGCGTGGCGACGCGCAACGAGTACCACGACGACTACCACTACTCTTCCATCATCGCCACGGTCGACCCGGAGCATATTCGGGCGCCTCAGCGCATCGAAGCCGGGCTCTTCAGCATCAATGGGGTCGACCTCGGCCCGGTGGAGAAGACCGTGGAGAATGGCCGCAGGTTGGTGCAGTACAGGGCCGAGATCACCGCCCGTGCCATCCGTAGGGCCATGGAAGGAGCTCGATGAGGCGCATCGCGGGGACCTCTCGGGACGTTGATCCCGTGGACACCGCCAACTTCGTGCTGCCCGGCACCATGCAACGGATGGTTGGCGCCACCGACGATGAGCCGGTCCGGCTATATCGTGTCTCTTTCGAGGAGGGGGCGCGCACGTACTGGCACAAGCACGACGACTCCCAGCTTCTATTCGGTCTCAGCGGCCGCTGCATCGTCGTCGACCGGGCAGGGAACGAGTTGACGCTCGAGCCCGGTGACGTCGTCATCGTCGCCGCCGACGAGGAGCATTGGCACGGCGCGGCCCCGGGTGGGGCGGGGGAGCACCTGGCCATCAATTGCGGTGAGGTGACGACCTGGCTGGAGTCGTCGGCCGACGGGTAGCATCCGGGGCCTGCTCCCGCGCTCAGGTCAGCGATTTCTCGAACCAGTGGTGCGCGTAGAACTCGTCGTTGAACGGCGGCACCTCCCGGTATCCCGACGTGCGGTACATCCGAATGGCCCCGGTGAGCGCGCGATTCGTCTCGAGGCGGGCCTTGGTGCATCCCAGGTCACGGGCCAGGCCTTCCAGGGCCGCCAGGAGCTTCCGCCCGAGGCCGAACCCGCGACAGGACGGGTCGATCCACATCCGCTTGATGTAACCGACCGTGGGTCGGGTGAGCGTGACGCCACCGCAGCCCGCCGCTCGTCCTTCGCCCAGGACGAGCAGGAACGCTCCTCTCGGGCGGATGAAGTCGCCGGGGTCCGAACTCACGCTGCTGGCCACGTCGAAGCCTTCCTCGAACCGCTCGCGGAGTTCGTCGTAATACCGCGCCAGGCACCACGTGGCTTCAGGTCCGGAGGCGTCGGCCTCCTCGATGCGGAAGCGGCGGTCGCTGGGAGGGCTCATGGGCGGCGCGGGACCTCTACGGTGCCAGTGCTTCCGCGAGTTGCCACCGCCTGTCGCCCCAGTCGTGCCGGGGTTCCGCAGCTGCCCGCGCGAGCATCCAGAGTCCGACGCGGTCGGAGGGAACGTCCAACAATTCCGAAAACCGACGGATGGTGGCCGTGGGGTCGGCGAGGATGCTCGGCAGGGAATTGAACAGGTGCTGGGTCGCGTCGTAGGCCGGGTCTCCCACGAAGGGCTTCGGATCGATGACCAGCCACGGCTCGCGTTCCGCGCGCAGGACATTCCCTGCGTGGAGGTCCGTGGCGAGAAGTACACCTTCCGGGCTTCTCGACGCCAGTTCCCGGAACAGGCCCAGTCCGTGTCGCACAAGCCCCGGGTCCGGCCAGGACGCTTCCTGGGTCGCGGTCTCCTCACTCCATGCCGAAAGCATGGTCGAGAGGGGGCGGAAAGGGTGGGTCGCGCCGGGCTTCCGCCAGAGCCTCCGAAGAAGACCCGCGACGACGCTGTCCTGAACCGAGGTGGGTTCGTCCCGCAGCGGGGTGCCAGGCATACAGCGCTCCAGAAGCATGGCGTTCCCTGCGTGGTCCGCGGAGAGGAGATGGACGGCCCCATCGCCTTTCCAGAAGGCGAGGCCGTGCGCTTCGTGGTCGGCTTCCATGTGAGGAAGCCCGATCTTGAGCACTCCGGGACCTCCGTCTGGGAGACGCACCGGCGCGACCCACGACGCCGACACCTCCGGAGAGTCGAACGGATCGTCCACCTCGAGGGACCACCGGGTCGTCAGTTCGTCGATGAGACCCGGGAGCCGTTTCAGCCACTCCGTGCCCTCGCCGGTGGCGCCGCAACGGGCCGCCAGATGGGCCGGGATTCGCGGCGAACTCAACCGCCGGGCAGGCGGTGAAGCTGCTCTGCGCGAGCGGTCAGCTCCGGCGGGACGTCCAGGCGCATCGCGCTCAGGGAGACCAGGCCCGTCTCCGGGTCGGGAGCCAGCGTGAACAGGGTGCCTCCCTTCATGTCGAAGTCGTTCCAGGAGTGCTCCGCCTCGAAAGATCGGAGGTAGACGCCACCTCGGCTGAGCAGGTGCAGGGTCGCGGGCCCACCCCCGAAGTCGTCGGGATTCTGGGCCCAGATGGCGATAACCCCGGCTTCCTCGTCGACGACGACTTTTCGGTACAGGCCCTTCTCCCGCGAGCCCTCTTCGACGGAGCGCACGATCTGCTCGATCAAGGGGGTCGGGGCACCCCTCTCCCCTAGTGATTCACGCACGGCGCGTACTCTTTGCGCCACCTCCGCGTCGGTCACCACTACAGGGGGGAAGGCCAAGCGGATCCGCTCGGTCAGGTCGCCGGACGGGGCGTAGATCTCGATGTACCCCACGGAGCATCGGAGTAACACGTGGCTCCGTCCCGCGGTCGTCCTTCGAGTGCACGCACCCTCCTCGACGTTCTCGGGGTCGAAGTCGGGAGCATCCACGACCATGGGCTCGTCGAGTCCATCGAGGGCCCGCCACCCCACCGACTCTCCCACCATCCCGGCAATCAGGATCTCATCGTCTCCCCAAGGGAGGGCGTCGAAGACCACCCCGTCGATTCGTTGGCTCCGCACCGTCGTTCCCGTGCGGTCACGGACGTCCAGACGACTGTTGCCGCCGTCCACTACGAAGAGCCCTGAACTCGTGGGGACCGCGGCGGTGAGGCCATCGTACTCATCCGGGCCTTCTCCCGGCCTACCGATGGCGAACCGCGGAGAGCCATCGAGCCCGACCACATGGACCTGCGATGCCCTCGGGTCGAGGACGTACGCACTGTTCTCGTCGACGCGAACCGCGGAGGGTTCGATCCACAGGTCGCCGGACTGAGGACCCGAGTACGACCAGAGGGGGCGGAGTTCGATTACCGCCTCGACATCCAGGGGCTCGATGGGGTTCGAGACGAACGTCACGTCACCGTCGGACTCGATGGCGCCTGCCCAGGGAGCCGGCGCGTCGCCACACGCGGTGAGGCCGAAGACCATCAGATACTTGAACACCTTCACGAGGCGCCTCCTGTTCGCTCTCACGCAGTCCCCTACGGCAGGGACGACACCGCAGCAGCACCGTAGCCGCCTACGCGGACCGCGGCAAATGTGCGTCCCGAGAACCCGAGTCAGATGCCCTCGGGCTCGAACACCTCGCCGTCGAGGTCGTCGAGCTTGCGGGCCATGAACGCACGAGCATCCTGCACGGCCTGGTTGTAGATCGCGGGGCCGAGGGCCTCGAGAAAGAAGTCCAGGATCTTCTCTGCGCGAAAGGCGCTCAACTCCTCTTCGAACTCCTCGAGGAAGAGGCCACGGATGCGACTCACGAGAACTTCCCGCCGCTCGTCGTCGAGTTTGGCTGCCATGGGCGGTCCAGTGGTTGGGGTGGGCTGAGAGACGGCGTGAAGCGCCTCAGCTGGCGGTTCGAGTTGTACTGCGGTCCCCGTGCGCGCACAAATGACGTGGCATCGCGCCTGAGCGGAGGCCGCCAAGCCGCGTTGGGGCAACTGCCTGGCCTCTTGCGACGAGAGTCCTGCGAGTGTCGTATCGGTGGGGGCAGCTGTCTCGGTGCTCGTGAGCAATGTGCGGCGACGCACGATTCCCTCCCTCTTCACGCACACCGCACTTCGTGCTCGTCGGGCTACGGTGCCACTCCATGGTGTGTCCGGACGAGTGGGATTGTCACGCAGGGGGGGTGTTTGGAGGAGTCCTTGGAGTTCTTCGAGGCGGTAGTGAACTCGGTCACCGAGCACATCGTGGTCGTCGATGACGCAGGCGTGATCGCAAGCGTCAACACCGCCTGGATCGGATTCGGCATCGACAACGGCAGCCGGATGCGGACGCCGGAGGACTGGGTGGGCGTCGACTACCTCGGTGTCTGCGACGCCTCGGCCGGGGGCGGCGATCATGACGGCGAGGTGGTTGCGAAGGGACTCCGTCGCGTCATCGGCGGGCAGGTGCGCGTCTTCTCCCACGAATACCCCTGCCACAGCACCACCGAGCGCCGATGGTTCATGATGCGCATCACACCCCTCGAGTGGGATGGAGCCCCTCGCTACGTCATCTCGCACCACAACATCACCGGCCGGAAGCTGGCAGAGGAGAGAGTGCAGGCGCTCTCCCTCCAGGACGGGCTCACCGGACTGCCGAATCGTCGCCGCTTCGACTCCTTCATCGCCTCCGAGTGGCGGAGGGGCTTGCGAGAAAAGGCACCCGTCTCGCTCCTGCTCATCGACATCGACCACTTCAAGTTGTTCAACGACCACTACGGGCACACGGTCGGCGACGAGTGCCTGCAGAGCGTCGCGGGAGCCATCGGTGGTGTCGCGCGCCGACCGGCGGATCTGCCGGCGCGGTACGGTGGCGAGGAGTTCGCGGTCGTCCTGGGCGGAACCGATGCTCCAGCCGCCCGCTTGCTCGCTGAAGAGGCGCGCGACGCCGTAGCTCAACTCCGCGTGCCGCACGACGCGTCTCCCACCGCACCGGTGGTAACGGTCAGCGTCGGCGTCGCGACGTTGGTGCCGGAGGCGGACGCCGCCGTGGACACGCTGCTGGTGGCGGCGGACGAAGCCCTGTACGCGGCAAAGCGAGGAGGAAGGAATCGCGTCGAGGTGCGGAGCACGGACGGCGAAAGCGGCTAGGCGTCGCCTTCCCGCCCCAAGCCATCAGGACGTCCCGCCCGCCTCGTCCAGCCCGCGCACCAGAATCGCAGGGGCAGCCAGGCGGTATCCGTCGCGGACGAGTCGCTCGACTTCATCCCAGTCTTCCGGCGGCAGGCTCGGGACGGACGTCCATCCGTGCTGCCCGATGTACGGTGTGCGCTCAAAGCCACGGTGTTCGATGAGGAATCGCTGCGTATGCGCGTCGGCCTTGATGGCCAGCGAACCGTCCCCCGTGCCGTTCCCGATCAGCACGAACGGTTTGTCACGAACCCTGAACGCCACGTGTCCGAACTTGTCGATCTTCTCCACGACCTCCGGCAACTCGGCGACCGTTCCCCGGAGTCGCGCGATGGCAGCCACGGCGTTGGGAGCGGTGGGACCGTTCGGGTTCTTGCTCATGGCCGCCCTCGTCGGAGATGGGTCGCGGCGTCCTGCTCGACCGTTACGTCCGACGATGCCGGTGGCGCCCAGGAGTCGCAAGCCGGCCCACTGCACGCCTATCTTGGACCTCGGGAATTCTCCAGGCTCGCCCGTACCCGACACGGACCTTCGGCCACGACAAGCTGATGTCACTCCTCGATGCCTTCTTCTCGATCGGGCCGCCGATCATCATCGGCTCGCTTCTGATCACGACCTTCGCGGTGTCCGTTGCCAGGTCTCGCGGCGTCTACGAGGGAGAGGAAGGGGAGAAGAGGCGAGATGCGGTCAACGCGAAGTACCGCACCACCATAGGGGCGGTCGTCATCGGTGGGATCTTCGTCATGCTGTGGGGTGTGACCGTGGCGTCGCTCATCGAGGAATGGGGAGCGATCTTCTTCACCTACGTCGTCGCGGCTCTACTGATCATCCCCTTCCTGGCGGTCTGTGCCGCCGTGATCGCCCTCTACATGTTTGCGGTCCACGGGTACGCGAAGACCAAGGAGGGGTGACGTCTTGACCCTCTTCAATGCACCGGGAGGCCTCGTGAACGTTCCGCGTCGTGATTTCCTTCGATACGCCGCGATTGCCGGCGTCTCACCCTCGCTCGTCGCGACCCTCGGCGACGCGACGCCCGCCGACGGTCCGGCCGTCGCTCGCCCGAGAGTCTGGCCGGGCTACGACGAAGCCATCGTCATCGACTTCCTGGGTAGCCCCGGGTACTTCAACTACCCCGAGAATCCGCCGCTCGACGATGCGATGGTGCGGAACGCTCGGGCTTCGGGCATCACCGCCATGAACGTGACCGTGAGCTCGGGCGACACGACCTCGACCCTTCGGCGGATGGCACCCTGGTTCGCCAACGTCGAGCAGTGGCCGGACACCTTCCGTCTGGTGCGCTCCGTCGCTCAGCTCCGGGAAGCCAAGGAGTCGCGTCGCGTAGGCGTCGTGCTCGGCTTCCAGGACACCACGCCGTACGAAGGCGACCTTTCGCGGATCGGCATGTTCCACGATCTCGGCGTCCGCGTGGTGCAACTGACATACAACGTGCGGAATCTCGTCGGGGACGGATGCCTGGAGCCGGGCAATGCCGGCCTCAGCGCGTACGGACATCAGGTCGTCGAGCGTTTGAACGAACTCGGTAGCATCGTAGATCTCTCGCACTGCGGCCAGCGAACGACGGCCGAGGGCATTCGGGCGTCAACGGCTCCGGTGGGCATCACGCACACCGGCTGCACCGCCGTGGCTCCCCATCCGCGGTCCAAGGACGACGCCGAGTTGCGCGCGGCGGCCAACGGCGGAGGTGTCGTCGGGATCTACCTCATGCCGTTTCTTTCCCCTGGTCGAGTGCCAACGGAGGGCGATGTCGTCGCCCACATCGAACACGCCCTCAACGTGTGCGGTGAGGACCACGTCGGCATCGGGAGTGACCTCTCCATCACGCCCATCGACGGCTCCGAGGAGTATTGGTCCAAGCATCGTGAGTTCGTCGCGAGGCGCATCGCGAACGGCGTTGCGGCGCCTGCGGAGGATCCCGACGTCCTCTTCACCGTGCCCGACCTCAATTCGCATCGTCGGATGGACATGATTGCCGACGCACTGTCCGCCCGTGGACACAACGACCGCGTGATCGAGAAGGTGATCGGCGGAAACTGGCTCCGACTGTGCGAAGAGGTCTGGACCGACTGAGACCCGGGCACCCACACATCCAGGGGATTCCCCTCCACACGAGCGAGGACAAGTCCGTGAGACAGTACTCGGTAGTCGCCTTGGTCGGCGCAATCGCCCTGAATGGCTGCGCACCCGATTCGGTCGATCCTCGAGCTGAGGTCGCTGCCCTCCGGGAGGCCGCGGAGGCCTACCATGCGGCGGCCAGTGCGAAGCGAGCCGACCAGGTCGTGTCCATGTACGGTGCGTCTCCGGTCATGGTGCCACCCGATGCGGAGCTCGTAGAGGGGACGGCAGCGGTAGGCGACTACCGTTTCGGATTCATCGAGACCCCGGGCGTGTCCCTGGAGTTCGAGATCCTGCGGGCGGAAGTCTCGGAGAGCGGCGACATGGGTTGGACCCTGGCCCGCGGAGACATCACCATCGAGAACGCCGACGGAACGATCGGTCGAGACGAGGTCCGTGACTTCCACGTTTGGCGGAAAGCCGCCGACGGGTCCTGGCGGGTCGAGGTGGACATCTGGAACTCGGGTCCGTTGCCAGAACCCGTTCCCCAGGCCGAGTGACTCCCGGAGCTTCTCCCCCCGGGTCGGCCTTTCGCGAACGGCGTCCAGGCCGTCCATTTCTTTCATCAAGTCGAATGTCCAGTGGGAGAAGCGCGAATGGTTCATGCGACGGCTGACCCGGCGATGCTGGTCGAGGCGCTCGCGGTGTCGGATACGCGTTTTCCGGCCTATGAGGCTCTGGCGGCGCTGGGTCACGAGGCTTTGCCGGCGGTGCGAGAAGGCTTGGGGCATGAGGACTGGCAGGTGCGGAAGTGGAGCGCGATGGTGCTCGATCGGGTCGCCGATCCGGAGAGCCTCGCGGCGCTGGTTCCCCTGCTGAACGATGCCAAGGCCGACGTGCGACTCTGGGCGGTGCACTCTCTCGCTTGCGATCACTGCAAGGACGACGTGGCGTGCCCGGTGGATGCGGTTCCGCACCTCATCGAACGGATCGAGGTCGACGAGAGCATCCGGGTGCGCCGGATGGCTACCATCATGCTCGGGACCGACTACCAGGACGCACGAGCCCTGCCGGTCTTGAGAGGCCTCTTGCAGGACCCGGACGCGAAGCTGCGTCGACACGCCGTCCGAGCCCTCGAGCGCTACGCCGAACTCGGAATCGGGAATCGCACCGTATGAGACCTGGACGTTTCGCGTTTATGCTGTGCGCCATCGTCCTGGCCGGGTGTGCGGGAGCTGGTGACGAGACGTCGGCCGACGATGCTCCCACCCAACCGTTCACCGTCCGCTTCGAGACGACGGAGGGTCCGGTGGACGTCGAGTTCATCCCCGAGTGGTCCCCCCTGGCCGTCGCGCGCGTCCATCAGTTGGCGGCCATGGGGTATTGGAACGGCGCTCGTATCTATCGCGTGAACGAGCGATACGCCCAGTTCGGCTACTCTGGCGACCCGACGATGGACTCGGTCTGGATCTCGTCTGGGCTCCCGGACGAGCCCACACGGGCGAGCAACACGCGCGGGACGGTGAGCTTCGCCCGTGGCGGTCCAGGCACCCGCTCGGCCATCCTCTTCGTGAACCGATCCGACAATACGAACCTGGACGAGCTGCCCTGGAACGGCGTCGTGGGGTTCCCTCCGGTGGGGCGCGTGGTGGCGGGGATGGACGCCGTGGACGCTCTTTACGACGGGTACGGCGACGAGCCTATGCAGTGGGAAGACTCCATCGCCGCCGTTGGCAACGCCTTCCTGGACCGCGCGTATCCCGCGCTGGACTCCATCGTCGATGTCACAATTCGTTGAATTGAAGTTGACTACGGGCGTGTCGGCTGCGACCGTTGCTTTGATTGGTGGCTCGAGGTGAGTCCACCAGCCCGCGCGGGGGATTCCGCGCTGAACACTGTGGTCGGTAAAGGGCGGGTCACCCGTACTCCAACGATCGCAACACCAAGGGAGCGCGCGTGATGCGTACCAGGGGAACCGTGAAGTGGTTCAACGATCAGAAGGGCTTCGGCTTCATTACGCCGGAGGATGGCAGCAAGGACTGCTTCGTTCACCACTCCGCCATTCAGTCCGACGGCTTTCGCACCCTCGCTGAGGGCGCCACGGTGGAGTTCGACATCGTCCAGGGCGCAAAGGGCCCTGCGGCTGAGAACGTGGTGACGGTGTCGTAACCGGATCCAACACCCGACGGGCCGCTCCCTTTCCCGGGGGGCGGCCCGTTTTTTGTTGGGGGTAGGGGGTCCGACCCCGAGACCAGGAGAGATGTCCGCTTGAAGCCCACCGCCGATCCCTTCGCCCCGTTCCTCGCCGATCACGACTGCGTGGTGCTGGATGGCGGCCTCGCCACTGCCCTGGAAGCATGGGGCTACGTCCTCGACGACCGGCTCTGGTCGGCGGTGCTTCTGCGCGATGCGCCGGACGCCATCATAGCGGTCCACCGGGCCTATCTGGGCGCCGGCGCAGACGTCATCACCACGGCCAGCTACCAGGCGTCGATTCCCGGCTTCGTGGAGTGGGGACTGTCCGACGCCGAAGCCGCGGACCTCCTGGCCCGCTCGTCCGAGCTGGCCCTCGCCGCCCGGGACGACTTCGTCTCCCACCGCGAAGGTGTACGCGAGGATGACGAGTCACCGCGCCCTCTCGTCGCGGCCAGCATCGGACCGTACGGCGCGTATCTGGCGGACGGATCGGAGTACGATGGACGGTACCAAGGGGTCTCGCGGAGCCGACTCGAGGACTTCCACGCCCGTCGGTTGGAGATCCTGGCCGGCTCGGGGGTCGACCTCCTGGCTTGCGAGACCATCCCCAGCGGCGCCGAAGCAAGGGTCGTCATCGAGGCCCTGGATGACATGGACCCCTCCCCGCCCGCCTGGGTGAGTTTCTGCTGCCGCGACGGCGCGTTTCTCCACGACGGGACGCCGGTGGAGGAGGTCGCCGCCCTCGCCGTGGACTCCCGCCGCGTCATCGCCGTGGGCGTGAACTGCACGGCGCCGCGGCACGTCCCCGAACTCGTCCAGAGGATCCGGACGGTGTATGACGGGCACGTCGTCGCCTATCCGAATTCGGGTGAGCGCTACGACGCCGCGTCGGGAGGATGGTCGGGGGGCGCCGACAGGGAAACGACCGTTGACCCCACATGGCTGGAGGGTGCCCTCGAGGCTCGAGCCGCAGGAGCGGACGTCCTGGGAGGGTGCTGTAGAGTGGGCCCGGAGGGGATCGTCGAGTTGCGACGAAGCCTGCGTGGGTGACATTCATCGGCTTCGGGCTACCAACCACGGAGAGACGCGGGTGGGCGAAAGGACGGGGAGCGCTGCGACGATGCGGAGGGCGTGGGGTGTCCTCTTCGCCCGCCTGGTCCTGGGCCTCATCTTCTTTCAGGGAGCCTGGTGGCGGGTGTTCGAGCTGGGCCCTCTGGAGCACGCCCGACGCTTCTTCGTGGAGCCGTACGCCGAGTCCTTCCTGCCGGAGTGGGCCCTCTGGATCGCGGGAACGGCGGTTCCCTTTGCCGAGCTCGTGGGCGGCGCCCTGGTACTGTTGGGACTCTGGAGACTGCCGGGACTCGTTCTTCTGGGCGGCGTCCTGGCTACGGTCACCTTCGGCCATCTGGTGGCCGAGCCCATCTACGCCTTCAATGCCCACGTCATGCCCCGCCTCGCTCTGGTGGTGTTCCTGCTCGTGATCCCCGCGGAATGGGATCGCTTCAGCGTCGATGAGTGGCGGACTCGCGGGTCGACGTCGTGAGTCGTGATGGAGGAGGCCACCTCACCGAGGATCAACTCGAGGAGCTGTCGGCGGAGCTGTCCCGTCAGCTCGCCCGCCTGCAGAAGAGCATGAAGATCACTGACGAGGCGCTGCGGACCGTGGAGCTCGACCAGACGGCGGTGGGTCGACTCTCGCGGATGGACTCGCTCCAGAATCAGGCCCTCTCCGCCGGACTTCGTGAGAGGGAGGCGGCGCGACTGGGCCAGATCGTCGCCGCGGTCCAACGGGTCGAGGCCGGACGATACGGGATGTGCACCAGCTGCGGAGCAGACATCCCTTTCGAGCGGCTCTACGTTTTCCCCGAGGCGCCGGAGTGCGCCTCGTGCGTCGCATGAGTGAAAGGAGAGGCCCATGAGATCCGAAGCCGACACGGTCCAGGAATACCTGGACGAACTACCGGAGGATCGCCGAGGGGCCCTGGAGACCGTCCGGGCCACCATCCTCGACAACCTCCCCGACGGCTATGAAGAGGTGATGAACTGGGGGATGATCACCTACCAGGTACCCCTGGAGGTCTACCCGGAGACCTACAACAAGCAGCCCCTCACGTACGCTGCCCTGGCCTCTCAGAAGAACCACATGGCCGTGTATCTGTCGGGCATCTACTCCGACGACGACGCTCGGGAACACTTCGAGAAGGCGTATTCGGCCACCGGGAAGCGACTCGATGTCGGCAAGTCGTGCGTTCGCTTCAAGAAGCTCGACGACCTGCCGCTGGACGTCATCGGGGACGCCGTGGCCACCCACTCCGTGCAGGAGTTCGTGCAGACCTATGAGGACGGGCGGGCCAAAGCCCGCTCGAGGGCGAAAGGCAGCTGACGCGCACCGAAGCCGAGGCAGGGTCGAAGAGCAGTCCTGAGCCCGCCCTCGATCTCCTCACCGTCGTGGCGGCGGCGGTGCTCGTCTATGCCACGGCTCTCATCGGTCACGAGCTGGTTCACGCGCTCGTCGGACTGGGCCTGGGGGGCGAGCCGACCCTGATATCCAGCACCGACACCCGCGGCGACTGGTCGGGGTTGGGTGAGATGGATGTTCTGTTGGTGGGAGTGAGCGGCTCGGCGATGAACGGACTGATCTCGCTCTCGGCGTGGCTCGCCTTCCGGGGCCTGGCGAGAAGGAGGCGCGAACTGGCGTCGGTCCGCCACGGCGGTGGCTCCACCGCCGGGCCCACCGTGGTGGCGCTCATCGCCTGGCTCGCCTTCGTCGTGAACGCTTGGATCCCGGTCTCCTATCTCGTGGTGTCGCCTACGTTCGGATTCGGCGACTGGGCCACCATCGTCGACCAATTCCCCAACCGCGGTCCCCTCCGGGCCAGCCTCGCCGTCACGGGGCTCTTCATTGCCGGTCTTCTGTGGAAGGAGACCAAGACGTCGCTCGCCCGCCTGGTGGGGAACGGCTCGTCCGCTCGCCGGACGATGCGGGCCAGCCGGATCGTCCGTGCCGCCTGGCTCGGAGGCGGATCGTTGGCGGTGGTGGCGGCGATGCTGAGCCCACTCGACCTCCTCTGGGCCCTGGGAATCGGCGTGGGGAGCACCTTCGGCACGACATGGCCCCTGCTCCTCGCGGTGGACTCCGTCGCCGAGCACCCCGTGCCGGGTGGACCTCTCCACGTGCCGAGATCGTGGATGGTCGTGGCTCTCGGGGCGATGGCCGGTGCGGTTCTTGTGGGAGTGTTCGGTCCCGGGCTGCACCTCGGCGCCTGAGCCGGGTGGATACGAGTCCTTCGCGCGACCCGCCGCCTTGTCGCATCTCCCCCCGACGTCTAGGCTGTCCCCTCTGAACCGAAGTCCCACGGAGAGGCACATGAGATCCCATCGATCCCCCCAGCGGCTTCCGGTCCTGACCGCTCTCGTCGTCATGGCGATGGCGCTGACAGCGCCGGTTTCTTCCCAGACCATCCCTTCGCCGGAGGAGTTCTTCGGCCATGTCATGGGGGCCGACCGGCAGCTTGCCCGCTGGGACCGGCTCGTGGAGTACTACGAGCTCATCGGCGAGTCCAGCGATCGTGTCATCGTCGAGAACGTGGGGCTGTCCACCCTGGGCAACCCCTTCCTGGTCATCTACGTGTCGTCCCCGGAGAACCTGGCGCGGCTCGAGGAGATCCGGGAGATGAACGCCATCCTCACGGACCCCCGCGGGCACACCCGTGCCGACATCGAAGAGGCCATCGCCGAGAGCAAGGTGGTCTTCCTTCAGGGATACGCGCTGCACTCCACGGAGGTGGCGGCGAGCCAGTCGGCGGCCGAGGTCATGTACCTCTTCGCCACCCGCGACGACGAAGGGATGCAGGAGATCCTCGACGAGACGGTCTCCATCATCGTGCCGGGCATGAACCCCGACGGCAATCACATCGTCACCGACTGGTACAACGAGTGGGTGGGGACGGAGTACGAGGGCTCGAGCCCGCCCGAGCTGTACCACCACTACATCGGGCACGACAACAACCGCGACGCCTTCATGCAGAACACGGTGGAGTCGCAGTACGTCGCCCGGATCATGTTCCGTGACTTCGTGCCCCAGGCGTTCATCGACCATCACCAGATGGGAGCCTACACAGCGCGCATCTACCTGCCGCCCTATGCCGAGCCCATTCGCCCGGGCGGCGATCCTCTCGTCTGGCGTGAGATGGACTGGTACGGCGGGCACATGGCCCTGAAGATGGACGAAGAGGGACTGGCGGGGGCCATCGGTGCGGCCATCTACTCGGGGTGGGGCCACTTCGGCTTCCACTGGATCACACCCTTCCACAACATCGCGGGCATGCTCACCGAGTCGGCCAGCGCTCGCCTGGCGACCCCCCTCTACGTGCATCCCGATCAACTCACCGGATCCCGGCAGCTTCCGGAGTACGAGGAGCAGACGACCTTTCCCAACCCGTGGATGGGTGGGTGGTGGCACGTCCGCGATATCGTCGATCGCCAGGTGCTGGCCACGTTCTCGCCCCTGGAGTTGGCGGCGCAGAACCGCGAGACGGTGCTGCGCAACGCCTACAACAAGGCCATACGCCAGACGGAGCGCGGTCGAGACGCGGCGGTGAAGGCCTACGTGATTCCCGCCGACCAGCACGATCGGCTCACCATGCAGAAGTTGGTGAACAAGCTCCTCCTCCAGGGCATCACCGTGGAGCGCGCCAGCCGCGACTTCACCCATGAGGGCCGTGCCTACGAGAGCGGCTCCTACGTCGTCTCCATGGCCCAGCCGAAGCAGGGGGTCGTGCGCTGGCTTCTCGGCCAGACGTACTACCCGGACAACACGTACACCCGCGACCGGGACGGAGACCCGATCCGGCCATACGACATGTCCACCGACAACCTGGCCGAGTTCATGGGCGTCACGGTCCATCCCGCCGGCTCACCGGTGACGGTGGCGACGACGCGGGTCCTTGGTCAGATCGACCCGAGCGGGACGGTGGCGGTGGGCTCCCACGGCTACGTACTGGACGGCAGGGCCAACGACGCCTTCGAGGCCGCCAACATGCTCTTCGCCGCCGGCGCCCAGGTGAGTCGCGCGCACCAGGACGGTGCGGGCTTCCGCCGCGGTGACTTCATCGTTTCCGCCGACGCCGACGGGACTGTCGTCCGCGACATCGCCGAGAGCACCGGCGTGGACTTCCAGGCCCTGAACTCCGATCCGTCTGCCTCGACGTATCCCATGGCCCAGCAGCGCATCGGCATGTACCAGCGCTACTACGGCGGGAACATGGACGAGGGGTGGACCCGCTGGCTCCTCGAGGACTTCTCCTTCCAGTACACCACCATCATGGACGCCGAGATCCAGCGAGGGGATCTGGCTGCTCGGTGGGACGTGATCATCCTGCCCAACGACTCGCGCCAGATGATGGTGGAGGGTCGGGGTGACGCGTCGGACACGCCCCCGGCGTACCGTAGTGGGTTCGGTCAGGAAGGACTCCAGGCTCTCGAAGCGTTCGTAGAGGAGGGAGGCACGCTGGTCACGCTTTCCCAGGCCGGTGGCCTGCCGCTGAGTGATCTCGACGTACCGGTCGTCGACGTCGTGAGCGGTGTGTGGGGCAACGACTTCTGGTCGCCGGGCTCGGCGCTGAAGATCCACGTCGACACCTCACACCCTCTGGCGTACGGCATGCCGGAGCGGGCCCTGGCCATCTACCTGGCCGGGGGTCAGGTGTACGAGACGGTTCGCGGCGATCGCAGCTCCGACGTCCGCCGGGTCGCCACGTACCCGAGCCGCGACATCCTCCAGAGTGGTTGGCTCCTGGGCGAAGAGGCCATCGCAGACATGGCCGCCATGGTGGAGGTTGAGAAGGGTGAGGGATCGGTGGTGATGATCGGCTTCCGGCCCCAGCACCGCGCCCAGACCCACGGCACCTACAAGTTCTTCTTCAACGCCCTGATGGCTCGGCCGTCGAGCTCGGCTGACATGGTGGAGGATGGCGGGAGCTGACCAAAGCACGCCGCCGCGGTCCGCCGCGGCGGCGATCTCCGGCTTCGCTCGGGAGCATCCGGGCCTGCTCCTGAGCGGGGCGACCTTCAGCTACCCGGTGTGACCGTTGCGCTCAGGATGCGGGTGAGTTCGGGGAAGTCGGCGTCGAGGTACTCGTTGCCGCGGGCCTGGGCCATGGCCTGGTAGGGGCCGTCGCCCCGAGGCGGACCGTCGCCGTACTCCGAGTAGAACGCGTCCACCACGTCCATCCCCTCCACCACCTCGCCGATGGGGGCGAAGCCCTCTTCGTCCAGCGCGCTGTTGTCCTTGTAGCTGATGAAGATCTCCGTGGTGCGGGTGTGTCGTCCGCCCTTGGCGAAGGCAACGCGTCCACGTGTGTTGGACTCGGCTACGGGGTCGTCGACGAGGAACTCCTTCTTCCACACCTGATTCACGTACGGATCGGCGTTGAGGCCGAACTGGGCCATGAATCCCGGCAGCACCCGGTAGATCCGGGAGTCGTCGTAGAAGCCGCCCTTGGCGAGGTTGTAGAAGCGATCCGCGCCAAGGGGCGCCCACTCCCGATAGACCTGAATGACCACGTCCCCCTCCGTCGTCTCCAGCGTCACGCGGTACTCGGCAGGAGCGGTTTCCGTGTAGTCGTCGGCTCGGAGGAGCGGGTTTCGTTGCACGGACGCCTGTTCGTCGCCGGACGAGTCCGAACACCCGGCGAGGACGAGGGGCAGCGCGACGGCTGACACGAGGAGGGCCCTGGGAGTTCTCATCATTCGACTCGGGTACTCGATGGACGGGTTGTGACGCCCTTCATGTGTCGATCCTCGCCCTGCGTCGTCAAGGAGGGGATGCCTGGATCCGGTCGATGCGGTAGAGTGGCGCGATGATCGATCTGAGAAGCGATACGGTGACCCGACCGACGGATGGCATGCGCGAGGCCATGGCTCGAGCGCCGGTGGGCGACGACGTCTACGGCGACGATCCCACCGTCAATGAACTCGAGGCCAGGACCGCCGAAATCCTGGGCAAGGAGGCCGCGGTCTTCGTGCCCACGGGTACGATGGCGAACCAGGTGGCCCTCCGGACTCATACTGAGCCGGGCGACCTGGTCCTGGTCCATCGACGTGCCCACATCGTCATCAACGAGGTGGGAGGTGGCGCAGCGATCAGCGGTGTGTCCATGCACGGCTTCGACTCCGCCGACGGGACCTTCACACCCGGCGAGATCGAAGACGCGTTGGGACGACCCCATCCCTTCAATCCCGACACCTTGGGGTCGCCCGCCACACTCTTGTGCGTGGAGAACACCCACAACGCGGGCGGCGGCACCGTCTGGCCTTTGGAGCAGATCCAGGACGTTTGTGAGGCGGCACGGAGTCGTGGAATCCGGCGCCACCTCGACGGGGCCCGTCTCTGGCATGCGTCGGCCGCGTCGGGCGTCTCGGAGCGAGACTTCGCCGAGCCCTTCGACACGGTCTACGTCTGCTTCAGCAAGGGGCTCGGCGCCCCCGTGGGCTCCGCCCTCGTCGGCTCCGCCGAGACCATTCACCGGGCTCGGCGGTTCAAGCAGCAGCTCGGTGGGGGCTGGCGCCAGGCCGGAATACTGGCCGCCGCGGCGCTCTACGCTCTGGAGCACCATCGGGGCGCGCTCGAGCGGGACGTACACGAAGCACGGCGGCTTGCCGCGGGCCTGGCAGGGATGGAGGGTATTTCTGTCGACTCCGAGGCCGTGGCGTCCAACATCGTCCGCTTCCGGGTCGATTCCGACTCCGGGGCGTTGGCCACGCGACTCCACGAGAACGGTATCCACATGCTTCCCAACGGCACGCATGGCATGCGAGCCGTCATCCATCGGGACGTCACAGACGACGATGTGACCCGGGCGTTGGAGGTGGTAAGGTCGTGCCTCGGGTAGTCATCCACGCCGACGCCGACGCCTTCCTGAAACGGGCCGAGGGGTGGCTCAGGAAGAAGGAGGACCACAACAACCTCTTCCTGAGCCTCGCGTATGCCCGGGCGTCCGCGCGCCATCGGGAGGAGCCCGACGTCTTCTACGCAACGGTGGAGCAGGATGCGAACGTGGTGGGCTGCGTCATGCGGACTCCCCCTCACAAGGTGCTCCTCACGCACCTTCCCCGAACGGCGGCGCCAGGCATCGCCGACGCCCTGGCGAGCTGCTTCGAGACCATCCCGTCCGTGCTTGGACCGAGAGACGAGGCCATCGCGGTCGCCGAGGAGTGGATTCGAAGAAGGGGAGGGCGATGGTCCCAGGGAATGCACCAGCGTCTATACCGCCTGGACGAGGTGAGCCCCCCGGCCGGGGTGGAGGGTCGCCTCCGGCTGGCAGGCTCGGCCGACATCGATCTGACCACGGCCTGGGGCGCCGACTTCACGGAGGAGACTGGAGTCGGACCGCCGCCGTCGAAGGTGGGGATGGCCACGCGTATCGCCGCCGGGGACGTGTTCGTCTGGCACGTCGACGACGTACCCCGGTGCATGGCCGTCGCCAGCGGCCGCACCCCTCGCGGGGTCCGCGTGGGGTACGTCTACACTCCGCCGGAGCACCGCCGTCACGGCTACGCCAGCGCTCTCGTGGCGTCCTTGAGCCAGCGCCTCCTGGACGAAGGGAACGACTTCTGCATGCTCTACACGGACCTGAGCAATCCCACCTCCAATGCCATCTATGAGCGCCTGGGGTATGAGCCCATGTACGATGTCGTCGACATCGAGGTCGTTTCTGGCGAATGAGATGAGCAGTCGCGGAACAACCGGTCCAGGGGTGAGCGGGCGCCGAAGTCCGCCCAGGTACCTGGCCCGGATCACTGTCTTGCTGGCACTGGGGGTCGCTCAGCCGGCGCTGGTCGGGGCCGCGGTGGCCGATGGTGGACTCCCTCAGGAGCCGGCCTCCGCGGCCGGCGACGCTTGGACCGCCGGCGTCCGGTCGGTGGTGGTGCGCACGGAAGGAGCCCGCGTCCACGCCCTCTGCACCCCGGGTGCCATCGAGGTGGTACTCCTCCATGGAGAGGACTCCTCGGCGGAGTCCTGGCGGCCGGTGCTCCAGCGTCTCGACGGCCGTGTCGGCGCGTGTGCATACGATCGTCTCGGCTACGGTGAGAGCCGACCCGAGCCGGAGCCCCGAGGCTGGTACGAGCTCCTGGACGAGATGAGACGGATCCACCGGGCGCTGGGAGCCGAGCCGCCGTACGTCCTCGTAGGGCAGGGGCTGGGAGGGCTCTACGCCCGCGTCTACGCCGGAGATCGCCCCCTGGACATCGACGGTCTCGTGCTCGTGGAGCCGGCCCACGGCGACCTCATCCAGCGAATGCGAACCGGTATGCCGGAGGGAGACTGGAGCGACTGGGTAGCGAGGAGGAACCGCCCCAACCTCGACGGCGTGGTGGAGCGGCGCATCGCCGAGCGCACCGATCGTCTGCGATCCACCAGGGTCCCCGTGACGGTCCTCACCGCGACGCGACGACCGGATGGAGATGGATGGGACCCACGCTTCCTCAACGAGGCCGCCCGCCAAGTGCACCAGTCCATGGTGCGAGGATTGTCCTTCGGGCGGCACGTCCCTGCCGAGGGAAGCGGTCCGCTGATCCATGAGGAGGCCCCCGACCGGGTGGCCGAAGAGGTCGTCCGGGTCGTGGAAGCGGCGCGGCGGCGAGTCCGCTAGCGCGCGGCACGAGCAGCACTCCGACCACGTATGGAGCCGTATCCAGGGCTCCCGCTTTACCCAGGTCCGATTCCTCTCAACTTTACCCCTCGGTATCCGCCCTGGCACGTTCCGTTTCGAAGGATGATTCGCCATGCGCACGCTCATCGCTATCGCGCTGTCCCTCTTCGTCCTCGCCCCCCCTGCCGACGCACAGGAACGGCGGCCCATGACCACGGACGACGTGCTCGAGATGGTCGGGGTGGGCGGCGCCCTCATGTCACCGGACGGAAGCTGGGTGCTCTTCTCCAAGTCAGAGCTCGACTGGGACGAGAACGAGCGAAAGACCACGTGGTGGTGGGCGCCTTCGGACGGAAGTGCCGAGGCTTACCGCTACATCGGAGAGGAGGGCGGGAGCAGCTTCGCGTTCTCGCCGGATGGGAGTTGGCTCTCGTTCACCCGGACAGTGGACGACAAGCGGCAGCTCTTCGTCATGCGCACCGATGGGGGTGAGGCCATTCAGTTGAGTGAGCACACGACGGCGGTGGGCTCGTATCAGTGGATGGAGGATGGAGCGGCGATCGTCTTCGTGGCCGCGGATTCACTCGCTGATGACGTGGAGGCCGAACAGAAGAAGGGCGCCGACGCCATCTTCGTCGACGAGGGGCCCAACGGGCAGACCCGCGGATCGTGGAACGACCTCTGGAAGATCGACGTGGACTCCAAGGAGATCTCCCGCATCACCGACGGCGAGCACCGGATCGGCTCCTTCGACGTATCGCCCGACATGCGCCGTATCGCGTACACGGCACGCACCGAGAATCGGCGCAATCAGAGCAACCTCTCGGAGATCCACCTCCTCGACCTGGCCTCGGGCGAGATCCGGACGCTCACGGACAACCAGGCGCCGGAGGGTCGACTCACATGGGCCCCGGACAGCCGGCGCCTGGCCTACGAGGCTCCCAGCGACGGGGCATGGGAGCTGCGCCTCGACAAGATCTGGGTCATGGACGTGGAGTCGGGCGAGAAGGCCATGGTGTCGTCGGAGTACGACGGCAATATCCGCTCCTTCGTCTGGACCCCCGACGGATCCGCCATCCTCTTCAGCGGTCTCCAGGGCACGGACAACAACCTCTTCCGGTTGGACGTGTCGAGGGGCGAGGTGGAACAGGTCACCGATGCCAGCGGATCCCTGGCGCCCTCGTCGTTCTCCCGCGACCGGACGCGCATGGCGTATGTCTTCCAGGACTGGGATTCGCCACCCGACCTCTGGGCCGGTCCCACCAACGGCGGTGAGGGCGTCAGACTCACCGACGCCAACCCGTGGATCGCCGAGGAGATCGCCCTCGCCGAATCCCGCCTCATGCAGTGGAACAGCAGCGACGGACTCGAGATCGAGGGCATCCTGACGCTCCCCGTGGACGACGACGGTGACCCCGACCCACTGCTCCTCCACATCCACGGCGGACCTGCCGGCGTCTTCACCAACACCTTCAACGGCCGGGCCCACGTGTGGGCGGGCCTGGGCTACGCCCAACTTTCTCCCAACGTTCGGGGCAGCTCGGGCTACACCGACGCGCTGCTTCAGGGCAACATCCAGGACATCGGCGGAGGTGACTATCAGGACCTCATGACCGGGGTCGACGCCGTCATCGACGAGGGGATCGCCGACCCTGACCATCTGGCGCTCCGGGGATGGAGCTACGGCGGGATTCTGGGCGGATGGACCATCACCCAGACCGACCGCTTCGATGCCGCCTCCGTGGGCGCCATGGTCGCCGATTGGACGTCGGAGTACGGGCCGGGGTTCAACCACGACGTGTCCCTGTGGTACATCGGTGGGACGCCCTGGGACAACCCGGAGGAGTGGCGCTACCGATCGCCTTTGACCCACGTCGCCAACGTTGAGACCCCGACCATCATCTTCCACGGCATGAACGACCGTACCGATACCGAGCCGCAGAGCATGATGTTCTTCCAGGCCCTGAAGGATCAGGACAAGACCGTGCGCTACCTCCGCTTCCCACGAGAGCCTCATGGCTTCCGGGAGCCGCGGCATCAGCGCATCCGCGACATCGAAGAGATCCGATGGATCCAGAAGTATGCTCGGGACATCGAGTGGGAGCCTTGGGAGCGGCCCAAGAAGAAGGACGAACCCAAGGTGGTGTCCTGATGGCCGCTACCGAGTCGGCCACTCTCGGGGGTGGATGCTTCTGGTGCCTCGAGGCGGTCTACGAGATGCTCCAGGGCGTGTCCCGGGTGAAGTCGGGATACACCGGTGGCCACATCCAGAACCCCACGTACGAGCAGGTCTGCACGGGACAGACGGGTCACGCCGAGGTGGTCCAGGTGGAGTTCGACCCCGATGTGGTCTCGTACGGAGAGATTCTGGAGATCTTCCTGGGGATCCATGACCCGACGACGCTGAATCGACAGGGAGCCGACATCGGGACCCAATACCGTTCGGCCGTCTTCACCCACTCCGACGAGCAGGCGGCGACGGCTCGGTCGGTCCTCGCCGAGGTCGACGAGAACGGTCCCTGGGACGACCCCATTGTCACCACTATCGAGCCGCTGGGTGTCTTCTATCCGGCGGAGGACTACCACGACGCGTACTTCCGGCGGAACGGGACTCAGCCGTACTGCCAGGCGGTCATCGCGCCGAAAGTAGCGAAGTTCAGGAAGCGGTTCTCACACAAGCTGCGCACGTCCGGCTGACGCGCCGGTGGTGATCTGGCCCGACGCTTGCGGGTAGCGCCTGCGGCGTTGGAACCGATTCGGGTGGAAGGGATAGAACGCCATTCGCACTTTTTTTCACAACCCGGAGCACGAGCACTATGCCGAGACCCGACGACAAGATCGTCGTGAAGTGGCGGGAGCTGGCGGAGGACGGGTATCTCTACGCGGAGATCGCGCGGATGTACCCCGACTTCTCCGTCGACCAGGTCCGCCACTATTGCCTGGGACACACCGGCCGCAACATCCCAGGCCCCATACAGCGCGTCGATCGTTGGTACGGATCCAACGTCTGGCTGCGAGGCGAGAACTCACCCCACAGCGAGCTGTCCAAAGACCAGGCCATCAAGGTCCTGGACGATTGGGACGAGAAGGCCGATCGCTGGAAGCAGTCCGGCGCCGAATGGGCGCGAAAGCTGGGTGTCTCGCCGAGCACCATCTACATGCTCCGCCGGGGCGAGACGTGGAAGCACCTGGATCATCCGAATCAGGGCCGCAAGCCCAAGAAGAGCAAAGCCAGGAAGGGTTGATTCGCGAGTGACCCGCTGGCGCGAGGTGGTACCGGGCACCTAGCGCGCGTCGCCGCTGTCTGCGGTCGTCGAATCCGCTTCGGTGGTCGTGCTCTCCGGATCCCGTAGCTCAGGCGCGGGCATCCGCTCCGGCGGAGGCGCGATGGGGATGGCGCCGTCCAGGAGTCGCTCGGTGAAGTCGAGGCGGGCGTCCATGTTGCGCAGGTGCTTGTGGAGCTCGGCGACCTCTTCCCGAAGGATGTCCCGTTCAGGGTCGATGGCGCGCCGGGGTGGCTCCGCGCCCGAGCCGACTCCCTTGAGTATCCACTGCGCCAGAAGGGTCCCCGCCGACCCGATCGCGCCCCCGCTGATGAAGGCGGCGGCGATGACGATCAAGACCTCGGGACCCATATCCGATCATCCTCTCCGGGAGTCGTACGCTCCCGACGTGTGCACCCGAACACGGACGTCAGCTACCGCTCGAAAGTTTCGGGCGGGCCGTCCGGGCCGCTCGTGGCGCCGGACTCAGTGGCCGCTTCGGATAGCTGCGAGCTGGGCCTCCGCCGCCGTGGCCGTCGCGGTGCGTCCGGCGGCGCGAGCGGCAGCTGCCAGTCCCTTCAGTGAGGGCGTCCTTTGCGGCGTGAAGTCCAGGGCCTTCTGGAAGGCGGAGATGGCCATGTCGTGGCGCCCCAGCTGCGTGGCTACTTCGCCGAGCAACTCGTACGGCGGCTTGAGACTCGCCGGCGGGCCGAACTCGAAGGGCAGACTCTCCTCGATCTCGGCGGCTTCGCGTAGCAGCCTGATGGCGCGATCGTCCTCGCCGTCCTGCAGGGCGACGAGCGCGTCCAGTTCTTTCTGCATGATGACGCCCCGCGGGTGCTCGCTGGCTTCGTCGGAAGCCCGAAGCCGGTTCATGGCGGCCTCCGCCGAGGCCCGATCGCCGCGCATGAGTGCCGAATAGGCGTCCACGAAGTCGTAGCCTGGGCGGCCGACATCCGCCGCGAGCCGGCTGGGGGCGTTCCAGTCCTCCGTGTCGAGGACGTGACGGGCGCGCATGTTCACGAAGTAGCCGATCTCCGACGGCGTGGCTGAACCGGAGGTCACCCGCTCGTGACAGTCGGCCATGCCGCGTTCGGCGTCGGCGGCGTCACCACGCATGAGCCATCCGTAGTGCAGCCACGACGTGTAGTGACCACACACGTTCACGGGCTGACCGCGGGCCTCGAGTTGGGCGTTCTGCACGTCGCGGGCCCGGATGTTGGCGGAGATGACGTCGTCCCATATCCCCATGGCCACGAAGATGTGCGAGGTCATGTGCTGCGCGTGGGCGGCGCCCGGGGCGATCTCCGAATACGCTCGGGCGGCTTCGAGGCCCAGCGGCGCGTGGATGGGATCGTCGAAGGAGTGGATGAGATAGTGGGCCGCGCCCGGGTGATCGGGGTTCTCGTCGAAGACGGGCTGGGCGGCGGCGGCGGCTCTCATGTACGTGGCGAAGTCCCGTTCGCCGTCGGTGCTTCCGAGGATGGATAGCGCGTAGAAGGCACGAGCCTCCAGGTCGTCGGGATAGGTATTCACCAGCCGGTACATCTCGGCCATGTACGCGTGATCGCGCTGGGTCTTGGTGCCCTCGCCGTAGAGCGCGTGGATGGCCCGCAGATAGTCCTTCTCACGGGCGGTGGGAGCCTTGGCGATGCGTTGGTCGGGGGACGGCGCGTAACGGTTCAGCACTCGTAGTGCCGCGTCCGTGTCCTGCTCACGCCACAGGGGATGGTTGTACGTCATCGCCTCACCCCAGTAAGCCAGGGCGAAGTTCGGATCGATCTCCTGCGCGCGTCGGAAGGCCTCGGCGGCGTCTCCGAACTCGAAGGAGTGCAAGAGGAGCACACCCTCGACGAAGGGTTGTTGGGCCTGGCGACTCCCCGAGTTGGGGAAGGAGATGGTGCCCAACTGTCGTTGCTGCGCGATGGCGTCACCAGGGGACGAGGTCAGCGCTGTGAGTCCGCCGAGGAGGAAGACGGCGACGGCGCCGGGGATCGTGACGCCGCGGGCACCGGGCCGAGGTGCGGGGGCGTTGCGGGTGACCTTCGAGTTCATCGCTCTTCTCCTGACTGTGCGCAGAGATCCAACGGGTACGGATGGGGGTGCGGCGCCGCAAGAGGTGGAGCCGGCGAGGCCTTTCGCCGGGCGCGGTGACGTGGGACTTTCCGTCGACCGGGCGTTCTGACCCCGGCGAACGGCACGGACAAGGAGCAGGACGTGGAGCTGCGCACAGGCACCAGCGGCTACAGCTACAAGGAGTGGAAGGGGAGCTTCTACCCTGAAGATCTCCCGGCCGCCGCCATGCTCACGTACTACGGAGAACGTCTGGGCGCCGTCGAGATCAACAACACGTTCTACCGCCTGCCCAAGGCGTCCGTGCTGGAGAACTGGGCGGAGCAGGTCCCCGAGTCCTTCCTCTTCTCCATCAAGGCGTCTCGGAAGATCACCCACTTTGCCCGCCTCAAGGACACGGCCGCCGACCCCACCGAATACCTCCTCTCCACGGTGAAGACGCTGGGGCCACGCCTCGGCGTGGTTCTCTTTCAGCTTCCGCCCAACTTCAAGAAGGACCTCGAGCGACTCTCCGCCTTCCTCGACACTCTCGGGGATACTCCGGCGGCGTTCGAGTTCCGGCACGACAGCTGGAAGGACGAAGAGGTGTACGGCGCGCTACGGGAGCGGGGTGTAGCCCTCGTCTGTGCCGACACCGAGGAGTCCGACGGGGACGAACCGGTGGTGGAGACGGCGCCATGGGGCTACCTGCGCCTGCGGCGACCCGACTACTCCGACGACGACCTCGCGCGGTGGGCTGACCACGTCCGGTCCACCGGTTGGGAGCGGGCCATGGTGTTCTTCAAGCACGAGGACGAAGGCGCCGGGCCACGAATGGCGATGCGGTTCAAGGAGGTCTTCGATGGGTGACGCTTCGGGGCACGTGTTCGATGCCGTCATCGAGGCCGGCGGAGGCGGGGGCGCTTTCGTGCTGGTTCCTTTCGACGTGAAGGAGGCCTTCGGCTCGGGGCGCCCCAAGGTTCGCGCACTCGTTGACGGCGTCGAGTACCGTGGCAGCATCGCAAACATGGGGCAGGGTCACTGCCTGGGAATCCGGAAGGATGTCCGAGCAGCCATCGGGAAAGACATCGGTGACACGGTGCACGTGGAGGTCGGCCTCGACACGAAGCCGAGGGTGGTCGACGTCCCCGAGGAGCTCAGCGATGCCCTGGCAGGAGCGCCGAAGGCCAAGGCCCGCTACGACGACCTCTCCTACACCCACCGAAGGGAGTACGCGACGTGGGTAGCCGAGGCCAAGAAGCAGGAGACCCGCGACCGCCGGGCGGCCAAGGCCGTGGAGATGATTCTGGAGGGGAAGACCCGCTAGGCGCCTGTCGCTTCTACCCCAGGGCTAGTTGACGTCGACTCGGACGGTATCCGGGGGCACGGTCGTCCCCAGGACGGTCACCTCGATGATGGTCGAGCCTGGAGCCATCGCCACGATCCGGCCCCGGTCGTTGACATCTGTGACCGATGCGACCGCGTCATCAGACGATGCCCATTCGACGTTCCCCTGTACGACCATGTTGTAGCCGTTCCTCACCTCCGCATCGACGAACACGGTGTCCCCGACGTCCAAGACGACCGCGTCCATGGATGCTTCCACCGACTGAGGCAGAACGCCGGCATCGAAGGGCGCCTCCTCGGGCTGCCCTTCGACGAGGCAGCCGAGGAGAAGAAGCGAGATGGCGAAGGGCGCGGCGGTCCTGTGCATGCGATGCGGCAAGCGGTTGGAGAAGGCTGGATCGTCGGGTCTACAGCCAAGCGCGTCAATCCCTCAGTCGTCGCCAGCCCTCGGCGTAGATCTCCGGAAAGCGCTTCAGGTACCCCGGGTACTCGGCCGCGGCCTCGGCGACCACGGTCCCTTCCAGCGTAACGACGTGGACCGGATCGGTGACCTCCGCCAGGACCTCTCCAGAGGGCGCGATGGCCAGCGAGGGTCCGCCGATGGACGCTCCCCCTTCCCCTCTCGGGCGGTTCACCGACACGACGTAGGCGCCACTCATGACCGCATTGGCGCGAAGCACCATGCGCCACCGCTCGAACGTCTCCGGCGGCGTGGCTCGCGGGGCGAGGACGGCCTCGACCCTCTGTGCCGCGAGGAGCTGAAAGCCCTGGGGCCGGTTCACGTCGGAGCAGATCTGTATGCCGAGTCGGAGGGGTAGGCCCTCGATGACCTCCGGCGCCGCGTCACCGGGGACGTAGTGACTCGTCTCCCAGTACCCCTCCTCTTCGGGGAGGTGGATCTTCCGGTATCGCGCCAGACACGTCCCGGTGGCTCCGTAGAGGAGGGCGGTGTTGTGGCGCTCTCCGGTTTCGGGGTCGACCACGATGGCGCCGCCTAGAAGCCCGATGCCGACCTCCGTGGCCGCTTCGGCCATGGTCGTCTGGCGAGGGCCGTCCACGGGCTCCGCATCCTCGTCTCGGGACGTGCGGGTGGCCGGCGCCCATCCGTTCAGGGGCAGCTCCGGGAGGACGGCCAGGTCGGCGCCGCGGTCACGTGCCTCCCTCAGGTGCTCCCGAAGCGACTCACCGCCGGGGTCGTCGTGGAAGACCTCCGTGACCAGGGCGACGGCCAGCGTGCCGCCACCTTCCCGGGTGTAGATCACCCGACTTTCGTCCGCCACGTCACCCGAAGGAGATTCCCTGGGCCAGGGGCAGGTCGGTGCTCCAGTTCACGGTGTTGGTCTGGCGTCGCATGTACGCCTTCCACGCGTCCGAGCCCGACTCGCGGCCTCCGCCCGTTTCCTTCTCACCGCCGAAGGCCCCACCGATCTCCGCGCCGGAGGTGCCGATGTTGACGTTGGCGATGCCGCAGTCGCTGCCTCGATGGGAGAGGAAGTACTCGGCCTCGCGGAAGTTGTCGGTGAAGATCGACGAGGAGAGGCCCTGGGGTACGCGATTGTGCATGGCGATGGCCTCGTCCAGCTCCGCGATGGCCCCCGCAGGCGAGGCGTCCGCGCTTCCGTACTCGAGGATGTAGAGGATGGGAGCGAAGGTCTCGTGCTGCACGATGTCGAAGTCGTTCTTCGCCGCCGCGATGCACGGTGTGACATAGAGGCCGCCGGGATGGTCGTCCCCCTCGAGGATGTCTCCGCCGTAGAGGATCTCGCCGCCGCTCTCCACCACCCGCTTCTTCGCCGCCATCATGGCGTCGACTGCGTCCTGGTTGAGTAGGGGGCCCATGAGCGTGTCGTCGTTCAGCGGGTTGCCGATGGGCACACCCTCGTACGCCTTGATGAGGCGGCGGACGAGTTCATCGCGAATGGACGCGTGGGCAATGATGCGGCGGGTGCTGGTGCAGCGCTGCCCGGCGGTCCCTACCGAGCCGAAAACGATACCCGGGAGCGCCAGATCGAGGTTGGCGTGCGGGGTGACGATGATGGCGTTGTTGCCGCCGAGCTCCAGGATGGCCCGAGCGAGTCGCTTGCCCACGACCTCGCCGACCCTGCGGCCCATCCGGCACGAACCAGTCGCCGAGATGAGGGGCAGTCGCGAGTCGTTGATGAGGCGCTCTCCGATGGTCATCCCTTGGCCAACGACCAGGGAGAAGATGGCCGGGTCCACGTCGTTCTCCCGGCAGACGGCCTCGGCGATCTTCGTCACAGCAACCGCCGTGAGCGGCGTCCGCTCCGAAGGCTTCCAGACGGTGGCGTCGCCGCAAACGGCGGCCAGCGCCGAGTTCCAGCTCCAGACGGCGACGGGGAAGTTGAAGGCGCTGATGACGCCGATTGCGCCGAGTGGATGCCACTGCTCCCGCATGTGGTGGTCGGGACGCTCGCTGGCCAGCGTCAGTCCGTAGAGCTGACGGGACAGTCCGGTGGCGAAGTCGCAGATGTCGATCATCTCCTGGACTTCGCCTTCGCCCTCCGCACGGATCTTGCCCATCTCGAGGGTGACCAGCGCGCCGAGCTCGGCCTTCTTCTCCCGCAGCTTGTTGCCGAGTTGGCGGACGATCTCGCCACGCTTGGGCGCCGGCACCGTGCGCCACTCGAGGAAGGCCCGGTGTGCCTTGTCGACGATGGCGTCGTACTCATCCTCCGTCACTTCCCGGACGCTGGCCAGTCGGCTGCCGTCGATGGGGGTGTGGACCTCGATGGTGGGGCCGGAGCCCATCCAGTCGCCGGCGAATCCACCGGGGTTTTCGTCTTCGATGCCGAGAGCGCGGAGGATCTGGTCGGTGGACATACGTTGTCGTGTGCTGGGAGTGTGACGTGAAGATGGCGACGGCTATTACCCGGGCCTCGGCGCCTTCGAACGGTCGCCGAGAGGCCTCTAGTCTCTATGGGAAAGGCGGGGAACGGAAGGCGGTGAACGCGGCGCCCCCCCGGGGGAGCACGGCCACTGGCCGATGGAGCGCCCCGGTTCAGCCCAGGAGTTTCCGGATGACGGCGGCTCGGTGAGTGAAGATGCGTCGAAGCTGCCGGGCCACCACCGGCAGGGCGACGTCACCAACGGGCCAAAGCGGCAGTCGGTAGCGAACCTCGTCGGTCATGATCGTGGCGTCCCCGCGTGCCTCGAAGTCGTGACGGTGGATCCAGGTGTGGTAGGGCCCGGCGATCTGGCTGTCGGTGAAGGTCCGGGGTGGGTCCCACTCGGTGATTTCGGTGCGCCACCCGAAACGCACGCCCCAAAGGCCGAGTCTATACTCGATGCGGGTTCCGGCACGCATGTCGATGGGACGCGACGTGACGATGCGGAAGCGGAGCTCGGGCGGGGTGATGCGCTCGAGGTTTCCGGCGTCGGCGAAGAAGGGGAAGACGACGTCCGGTGGCGCCGCGATGCGGGTGACGGCCCGAAGTACGTGGACCCCACCCGGCTCGCGGGCTGAGCGGGGGTCGAGCTCGAGTGGCGGGGCGGGCCGGTCCGGCTGGATCCCACTCTTCTCGGGCTGAGCGTCGTCGGCTGCCCCGCTCACGTCAGCTGCCCCGCTCACGTCAGCTGGCCCGCTCAAGTCAGTGGGCGCCCTGGGCGTGGGCGCCGTGATCGCTCCGCTGGGCGGCGAACCACTCGTGGATGGCGGCGACGATGTCCTCGTCGGACGACGTGTACCGGATCTCTCCGCCTCCTTCGACGGGCTGGTACTCCACCGTCATGCGATCCGCGCCCATGACCAGGGTGTGCAGCCCCGGCATCTCGCTCCCGTGGATCATGGCCGGATCGTGGAAGTCGCCACGAGCGAAGCGCCCCGCTTCTTCGCGGAGGTGATCTCGGATCAGCTGGATCTGCTCCTCATCGCCGTCGTCGGATCGCACCGTCTGGAGGCCGCCATCGTCGGTGGGAGCGAACACGTGGGTGCTCCGCTCCAGGTCGAAGGGCATGACCTCCGCCCCCCGGACCGCCACGTCGGCTTGGCGTTCGTCCGTCGCCTGAGGAGTGGGAGATCCCTCGCCCTGGCGGGGCTGCGGATCGGAAGGCTCGCCGGCGCAGGCCGAGACGAGGAAGAGGAGTCCAAACAGACTAGAGATCGCTTTCATGGATCGCTTCGATGAGGGTGTCGAGGGCAGCGAGGACGTGCTCTCGCCGTGCGGGGGGGACCTGGGACAGGACGCCGGCCATCTTCGCGCCCCGAGCCTCCGCCAGATCGGCGGCGGCGGCGGCCCCGGAGTCCGAAAGCGAGAGTTCGTAGGCGCGACGGTCGTGCACGCACCGGCGGCGCTGGACCCAGCCCCGGGTGTGAAGGTGCGATACGAGCCGGCTCACGGTGCTCTTCTGGAGGTGCAGGCGTTCGGCGAGCTCTTGTTGCGTCAGATGGGGCGACCGGCTGAGCTCGAGGAGGGCGTGGGCCTCGGCGATGGGAACCGAGCGACCGCAGGGCGTCTCGCCCGGCCGATGCCACCCGAAGGCTCGGGTGAGCATCACCATCCGCTCCTGGAAGAGGAGGTGCGCGTCGTCCAATGGTTGTGTCATCGAACCATAATAGTTCGATGGTCGAACAATACAAGGGCTGTACTCGTGGATATCGACGTGTGGAGAGCCAGGTGAGAAGATCTCGACGCTGGCTACGCTGCGGTGAGCCGGCCGATGTAGTCCCGGAGACAGACCACTGAACGGTCGAACGGCTCGATGCTCTGAAGCGCTCGCGCCTGCACGATGCCTCCCTCGATGATGGTGAGGCAGAGGGCGGCCAACTCCTGTGGGGTGGGACCGTCCGTCCCGGCGGCGTCCGTGATCTCCTGCGCACAGGCCTCCATGACGTTGGTCAGGTCGTCGAAGATCTTCGACACCTTGGTTCGAGCGTCGGCCAGCTGGTCATCCAACTCCAGCGCGAGGCCGCCGACGGGACACCCCAGGGAGAAGTGGGTCTCCACCAGGAAGGAGCGGTACGTATCGATGACCCCGAAGATACGCTCCACGGGATCGTCGGTTCGTCCGAAGACGGGGTCGATGAGCCAGGCCCCCAACTGCTCGTCGTAGTGATCGATGACGGCGTGGAGGATGGCTTCCTTCGTCTTGAAGAAGTAGTAGATGCTGCCCGGCATGGCCTCGGACCGCTCGGCGATCTGCGCCAACGTGGTGGACTCGAAGCCCTGCTCCCAGAAGAGCTGGCGGGCGCTGTCCACGATGCGGTCCCGGGTCTCGCTGGCCATGGTTTCGGACGCACTGCCGCGATAGAGATTTGACTTAGTTGGTTGACTAACTAAAATTGCGCGTCGAGCCGATTTGCTCAACCCCCTCAACGAGGAGAAGCCATCATGGGTGGAATCAACATGCCACGGGTCCTGCTGGGAGGACTCGTCACGGGGCTGGGGATCAACGTCGGGGAGACACTCCTGAACGGATACCTCATCATGCCGCAGTATGCCGAACGGATGATGGCGTACGGCGTGCCCGAGTCACCCTACTCGGTCCCTATCTTCGCCGTCTACGGATTCCTCCTCGGAATCGTCGCAGTGTGGCTCTACGCGGCCATTCGGCCGCGCTTCGGCCCCGGGCCCAGGACCGCCGCCCTGGCAGGTCTGGCCGTGTGGTTCATCTACTCGGGCTCCTTCGCCGACTTCCACCTCGCCATCCCCCTCTTCTCGTCGACGGTGCCGCTGGCGAACCTCGGGTGGGGTCTCGTGGAGCTGCCGCTCGTGACGATGCTCGGCGCGTCACTGTATCGGGAGGAAGGAGACCCGGCGCCCGCCATCGCGTGAACCCCAGGGCTTGACCCATCGCCCGTTACTAACTTTGTTAGTGTGTGGTTCTAACATTGTTAGTTCTCCTGTGCGGGAGGGAGTGACGTGGGCAAGCACGGACTGGGTGAACTCGAGCATCAGACGATGCTCGCGCTGCTGCGACTGAAGGACGAGGCGTACACCGCGCCCATCGCCGAGGAGTTGGAGACACGTACCGGGCGGAGGACGACCACGGCCGCGGTCTACATCGTCCTCCGCCGCCTGGAGGACAAGGGGCTGGTGGCATCGGTCCTCCAGGCTCCAGGAGCCGACGGCGGTCGCGATCGTCGGTACTTCCAGGTGACGGAACTGGGAATCGATCAGCTCCGACAGGCTCGCCAGGCCTATACGTCGCTCTGGGAGGGTCTGGACACGGTGCTGGCGAAGGGCTGATGAAACCGTCTTCCCGCCCCCCCGCGCCCTGGCGTTGGATCCTTCGCAGGGTCCTTCCTCGCCGGGACCGGACGTCCCTCATGGCCGAGCTCGACGATGGCTACGCCCGTCGCGTTCAGGAGATGGGCGGCCCGGCGGCGGATCGGTGGTATCGGGAAGAGGTGATGGCGTTTCTGGTTCTCCTTCCCGGCCGGGGTGTGGAGAGCGTCGAGGTCAACTACGGAGGGTGGATGATGGACGGGTTGAGGCAGGTGGGGATGATCTTGAGAGGATTTCGACGGGCGCCGGGCTTTGCGGTCCTGGCCGTGCTCACTCTGGCGCTGGGCGTCGGAGCCAACGCACTGATCTTCGCCATCGCGGACAGGGCGCTCTTCCGCCCTCTCCCCTATCCCGATGCGGATCGAATCGTCTCGGTGCTGGACGGCTGGGGCACGTCGCCAGGCTCCCTGGAGATCCTCCAGCGGGAGTTGGAGACCGTCGCCACCATCGGTGGAGCCATCGACGGCATGGGCATGACGTTGGAGCCCGCGGATGGGGGTGCCAGAAGGGTGTCCGTCGCGCAGGCTACGCCCGAGTATCTCGACGCCCTGGATGTCGAGCCGACGCTCGGGCGCCGCTTCCTGCCCGAGGAATCCCAGCGGGGTCTTGGCCACGTCGTACTGCTCTCCGCAGACTTCCACCGATCGGACTTCGGCGGTGATCCGGGAGCCCTCGGGCAACACCTGGTCCTCGACGGCGAGTCCTACGAGATCGTCGGTGTACTTCCCGAAGGCTTCGACTTCCCGTCGGCTCGAAACGACCTCTGGATCCCGGGCCTCATGGACGGGTCGCCGGCGAATGCCGGCTACCATTGGGGCATGGGCGTCATGACGCTCCTCGCTCGCCTGGACCCGTCCAGCACCCCGGATCTCACACGTCAGGAGCTGGTGCGAGCCCAGGGTGAGGTGCGCTTGGCGAATCCTCTGTGGACGCCGCCGCCCGACATGTGGGATGACGCTCGCGTCACACCCATCCAGGAGGCCCGCGGCCAATGGGCCCGGACGCCCATCTTCCTGCTGCTCGGGGCCGTGGTCGTCGTGCTGCTGGTGGTATGCGCCAACGTCGCGAATCTGCTCCTCTCCCGTGGTCTGGCGAGACAGCGTGATCTGGCCGTCCGGACCGCTCTGGGGGCAGGGCGGAGGAGATTGGCGGTCAACGAGGTCCTCGAAGTCCTCGTTCTAGGGGCCATGGGATGCGGCCTCGGACTCCTCTTCGCCGGGGCGGGGCTCGACCTCCTCCGTCCCCTCCTCCCTCCGGAAGTGCCGGGTGTCGAGGCGGTGGGGTTGGACGCCCGCGTGATTCTCTTCACCGTCGGGGTGACGGCGGTCGTGGCCCTCCTGGCCGGGCTTGCTCCGGCGTTCCGCGTGGGGAGGGGCTCTCCCGGGGATTTCCTGCGTGACGCCGGTCGCGGCAGGGTCGGGTCCAGGAAGCGTCACCGGGCGACGCGGGTCCTCGTCGCGGCCCAGATGGCCGCGGCGGTAGTCCTCGTCACCGGAGCGGGACTCCTGGGACGCAGCCTCGAGAAGATGACCGACGTCGATCCCGGCTTTGCGCCCGAGGAACGGGTCACGGCTCGTATCGATCTCCCCCCGGGTCTTCAGCACGACCTCGAGACGCACATCCGGTACGTCGAGGAGATCCAGGCAGCGATTCTCGTCGATCCGGCTCTGGACCGGGTCGCCCTGGCGAGCAGCCTTCCGTTCGGCTCCGAATCGGAGCAGATAGCGGTGTTCATCGACGGGGTCACCGACGACCCCAACGCGCTGCCCTCGGTCCTCCGTCGTCGGGTGACCCCGGACTTCTTCGAGACCATGGGCGTGCCGGTACTCGGCGGCCGCCTCTTCAACGAGACCGACGGTGTCGGGACTCCTCTGGTGGTCATGGTCGATGAGACCTTCGCCGAGCGCTTCTTCCCCGGCGAGGATCCCATCGGGCGCATCGTGCGCTATCCCTGGCGGGGAGCCCCTCCCATGGAAGTTGTCGGCGTCGTCGGTGGCACTCAGGATGACGACCTCGCCACGGCTATGCCGGCCGTCGTCTATATGCCCATCGGGCAACTCCCCGGAGGGCAGCTCGGTCACGCCGTGGTCGTGGCGACCGGTAGGGATCCCGGCGCCGCGCTCGGAGCCATCCAATCCAGAGCCCGGGCCTTCGACGATCGCATGGCGGTGAGCGAGATGGCCGAGTACCCCGAGCTCCTCGTCGACTCCCTGGCGGTGCCCCGGCTCCTCACCCTTCTCCTGGTACTCTTCGCGGGCAGCACTCTGGCACTGGGATGTATCGGCGTCTACGGCGTCGCGTCGTTCTCCGCCAGGGAGCGCATCCGCGAAATCGGTGTGCGGATGACGCTCGGGGCCCATCCGTCGGAGATCCGGAAGAGCTTCCTCCGTGAAGGGCTGATCCTGGCTCTGCCCGGCGGCATCATCGGGCTCGTCGTGGCCGCGGCCGCCGGCCGATCGCTGAGTGCGTTTCTCTACGAGGTGTCACCCTTCGACCCCGTGACCTTCCTGACGGTGCCGATCATTCTGGTGGGTGCCGCTCTACTCGCGGTGTACGGACCCGCGCGGAGGGCGACTCGGGTGGATCCGGCGTCGGTGTTGAGGGAGGGGTAGGCTCAGAGAGGGTTGGTTCGAAGCCACTCCTCGGTCATCTCCATGATCACGCCCACGAAGCGGAGTGTCGCCTGGAAGTCCGCCGCGTCGGGCGCCTCGGTGACGGCGACCGCCGGGTCGTGGCGTCCGCCCCAGGATCGGTCGATGAGGCCGGACCATTCGGGGTCGAGATGGGCCTGCGCCCATTCGGCCCCGACGCGCTTCGAACTCGGGCGGCCTGAGACGAGGTCGTGGTACATGCGGCAGTAGTTCAGAACCACGAAGCCCTGATAGAACCGATTCCGGTACGGCGTCGGGTCCTCGATGACCTCGGCGCCCCAGTCCAGGATCGTCGACACCATGTGCGTCCGTAGGGTGTCCCCCGGGATCGGTGGCATGAGGGTGGCGGGGTCTGGTCCTACGAGGGCCACACCGTGCTCGCGGACGATCCAGCGCACGACCGGTGTGTTGCAGTGGTCCGAGAGGACGAGCTCCTGGCTGCCATGGTCCAGGTACCAGAGGGGTTCACCGGAACGTCCGTGGTCGGCGAGGACCGATCCGGGCATGTAGGACCCCTCCAGGTGACGTGCCCACTCCGATGGCAGTACGAAGATCTCTTCGTGCATGCGCGTGAGGGCGGCGACTCGCGCGGTGTCGGGCACCTCGTCCACAGCCGTGATGAAGTCCACGTCGCTGTGCTCGTCGAAGTCGCCGAGGGCGAACGAGCCTTGCAGGTAGATGCCCACGAGCGCGTCGCCGAGTATGCCCTGCGTCCGGGAGACGAGCTCTGCCAGGACGCCGTTCAGCTCGGGGTAGGGTGTAGGGTCCATGGGCTGTGCAGTCTACGTGACTGCTGAGGGCTTCACACGGGCTGGCCGACGCCGAGTCTCGTCCCGAAGCGCCTTAAGCCCTGTTCGCCTTGTCCCGCCAGAACGCTCGTCGGTCCGAAGCGCTGGTATCGACCTCGGGGATCACCGCACGAACCACTCGCACGTTGCCCCGGCCGAAGAGCTTCTGGAGACCGTCCATGGTCTCGGCGTCGGGGGTGGCTTTCAGGCTCCGGCTCCGGAGCTTCGGCGCCGGCTCCCCGTTGTCCTGACCCAGCTGAAGCCAGACGGGTGAGGCGCCGGGATGATCGGACAGCACTTCCTTCGCCTTCTCGAAAGCGGTGACGGGGACGCTGGAGTCCAGTTCGAGTTCGATCTGGATGGCGAGTTCGCCGGACTCCGTCACGTCTTCGAGGAGCCGGGCGGCGTCGAGGAAGACAGGTGGATCTTCCTCGTCCCGCTCCCGCCCGCTCACTTTCCCGGTAACGAGGACGACGGCGTCCTGTTCCAGGACCTCCTTGTACGTCTGCCACGTCTCTCGAAACGCGAGCACAGTGGCGGTCCCGTGGAAGTCCTCGACGGTGATCTTGCCCCACTCCGAGTTGTCCCGTCGCGAGATCTGTCGAGCCACCGACGTCACCACGCAGGGCAGATCCACGGACTGGCCGGGCCGCTCGGACAGGGTCTGCGACGACACCGGCTCGAAGGCTCGCACGACCTCCCGGTACCGGTCGAGTGGGTGGCCGGAGATGAAGAAGCCCAGGGCCGCCTTCTCCCGGGCCAGCCGCTCGTGTTCGTCCCATTCGGGGAGGTTGGGAAGCGACGGAGCCGATCGGGGGAGCGCCGAGGCGTCACCGAAGAGTGAACCCTGCCCGGCTTCGATCTCGGCCTGTCGCGCCTGGACCTCACCGTACGCGGTGTCGAGCCCGGCGAGGATCTGGGCCCGATGGCCGAAGGCGTCCAGCGCGCCGGCGGCGATGAGGGCTTCGCATGCCCGCTTGTTCAGCGCGCGAATGTCGATGCGCTCGAGGAAGTCGAAGAGGGACGTGAAGCGGCCGTTCTTTCTGGCCGAGAGGACCGACTGGACCGCGCCGTGCCCGACGCCCTTCACGGCGCCCAGACCGAACCGGATTCTCCCCTTCTCCGTCACGGTGAACTTCCATCCCGACTCGTTGACGTCGGGTGGGAGGACCTCGAGGGAGTCGTCGAGCTTGGGGAGGTAGCGCGGCAGATCCCGACAGGCGCTGATGTACTTCACCACACTGTCGGTGTTGTCGAGGACCGACGACAGCAGCGCCGCCATGAACTCGGCCGGATAGTGTGCCTTGAGCCAGGCGGTGTGATAGGAGATGAGGGAGTACGCCGCCGAGTGGCTCAAGTTGAAGCCATACCGGCCGAACGTCTCGATCTGTTCGGCCAGATCCTCGGCGATGCCTTTGTCGACGCCACGCTCCACCGACCGCTCCACGAACTTGCCCAGCTCCTGCTTGATGAGCTCGGCGATCTTCTTGCCGACCGCCTTTCGGAGCACGTCGGCTTCGCCCAGCGTGAAGCCGGCGAGCTCGGACGCGATCCGCATCACCTGCTCCTGATAGACGATGACCCCGTAGGTCGGCTCCAGGATTTTCTGGAGATCAGGATGGGGGTAGGTCACGGCCTGACGCCCGAGCTTTCGCTCGATGTAGACGTCGGTCATTCCCGAGTCGAGGGGCCCTGGACGGATGAGCGCGTTGGTGGCGACAAGGTCCATGAAGCGGTCGCAGCGCATGGCCCGCAGCTTGTCGTTGGCCAGATTCGACTCGAACTGGAAGATCCCGGAGGTCCCTCCCCGGGCCATCATCTTGTAGACGGCGGGGTCGTCCAGCGGAACGTCGTCGATGGAGTCGTACTCTTCGCCGGTCTCCGGATTGGCCAGCTTCCCGTACCGCTCCCGGACCATGATCACGGCGTCGTGGATGACGGTGAGGGTCTTCAGGCCCAGGAAGTCCATCTTGAGCATGCCCGCGTCGTCCAGCGCGTTCATGTCGTACTGGGTCACGACCATGGGATCGTCGTCGCCGCCGTTCTTGCCCGTCTGGACGCTGACGGGGACGTAGTCGTCGATGGGGCCCGGGGCGATGACGACGCCGGCGGCGTGGACCGAGGCGTGGCGCGACAGGCCTTCCAGGGTCATGGAATAGTCGAAGAGCTGCCTGTGACGCTCGTCCAGCTCGTAGAACTCGGTGACTTCCTTCAGACCCTCCACCGCTTCCTGGACCGTGAACGACTGGCCCGGAGCGTTGGGTATGAGCTTGGCGATCCGGTCCGTCTCCGACGGTTCGAAGCCCAGCGCCCGGCCCACGTCGCGGATGACCGCGCGGCTCTTCATCGTCCCGAAGGTGATGATCTGGCCGACGGCGTCCTTCCCGTACTTCTGGCGGGTGTACTCGATGACCTCGCCCCGGCGCTCGTAGCAGAAGTCGATGTCGATGTCCGGCATCGAGATCCGCTCGGGGTTCAGGAACCGCTCGAAGAGGAGATCGAACTCCAGTGGATCGATGTTCGTGATTCCGAGGGAGTACGCCACCAAAGACCCAGCCGCCGATCCTCGACCGGGACCCACGGGGATGTCGTGTTCCCGGGCCCACCGGATGAAATCCTGGGTGATGAGAAAGTAGCCGGCGTAGCCCGTGCCCTTGATGACCCCCATCTCGTAGTCGAAGCGTTCCTGGGCGACCGGGGGGAGAGGGTCGCCGTACCGCTCCTTGGCGCCCTCCAGGGCGAGGTGCTCCAGGTAGTCGGCTTCGTCGGAGTGCTCCTCCGGGAGGGGGAACTCGGGGAGGAAGTACTTCTTCTCGAAGACGAGGTCGACCTCGTCGGCGATCTTGAGCGTGTTCTCGACGACGTCGGGGCGGTCGGGGAAGCGCGCCGCCATCTCCTCGGCGCTCTTGAAGTACAGTCCCTCGTCGTACTTCATCCGGTTCGGGTCATCCCGGTCCTTGCCCAGCCCGATGCAGAGCAGGATGTCGTGGGCTTCGTGGTCCTCGGGCTGGAGGAAGTGGGAGTCGTTGGTGACCACCACCGGAAGCCCCAGATCCTCGCCGAGGGTGAAGATCTTGCTGTTCAGCTCGGCCTGGCCCGGCGAATCGTGGGCCTGGACCTCGAGGTAGTAGCGTCCGTCGAAGAGGTTGGCGTACCACTCGGCGGTCTCACGGGCGCCGACGAAGTTGTCGGCCTGGAGGTGGCGTGCCACCTCGCCGGCCATGCACGCCGAGGACACGATGATCCCCTCGTGGTGCCTGGCCAGGACCTCCCGGTCGATCCGCGGTTTGTGGTAAAAGCCCTCGGTGTACCCGATGGAAGAGAGCTTCACCAGGTTCTTGTAGCCCTGCATGTCCCGGGCGAGGAGCACCAGATGGTAGTACGCCCGCTCGCCCTGTCCGGACCGGGACCGGTCCCGTCGGTCGCCCGGTGCGACATACGCCTCCATCCCGATGATGGGTTTGATGCCCTCCT